>OZ005655.1:91852230-91910230 GCA_963930645.1 Salticus scenicus | reverse complement strand
AAATGAAGGCGCTTGTTTACTAGCGTGACACGAAGACACGAAGACCAAGTCAATTTCAATTAAAAACCTTCTAAAAAAATCTAGAATATTTCAAGATTAAACACTGTGGATTGGAATATTGTATAATGAATTAATTCTAATCTTGTATTTCTTCTTGATTATTTATTGAAAAATATATCATGTTTTTGGAGCGAGCTCGAAGCTCGTCCTTTAGAGAGGCACTTACATACATATACTGAAACGGTTTTTTCAGAAGCGAAAAAGATACAGAAGATACATCTACGTTGAAACCCGCAGGGTGTGGCGAGAACGCGGAAACAATTGAGTTTAATACATCTACATATCACGTACTGAAAATTAGAGTTCTTTAAATGAAAAAGTTTCTAGGTTAATATTAAATATGAATTTCGGAGTCTATAATGTTCTATCATCTCCACTTAGACTCTGAAAGTCCTATTCTAATTTAATAGTTCATTTCTATGTTTAACAAAGAGAGTTCTGGGTAAAGCCTTAGTGAGGATGTCAGCAATCATAGTTTCTGTAGACTTATAAACCATTTGAAATTTTTTTCTCTTTAATGTTTTCACGAAGCAAATGGTATCGTATGTCTATATGTTTCGTTTTATGATGGTACTTGTCGCTTTCTGCTACTTTGATGCAGGACATATTATCCTCATACAAAGTTATTGGTTCCTCTTGATTTAAATCTAGTTCGTGCAATAAATTCTTAATGTATATTATTCCTTGTGCAGCGTTCGCTGCGGACACATATTCAGCTTCAGCGGAAGACATAGCTATACAATTTTGTTTCTTTGAGCTCCATTGAATGGGATTTCTTCCGACCATGAACAGGTTTCCTGCGATTGATCTTCTATCGGATGCATCATTTGCCCAATCTGAATCTGCATATGCCTTCAGGATAGGTTCTTCTTTATTGCTAAATGTTAATTTAAGGTTAATTGTTGTTTTTAGATAGCGTATGACTCTCTTAACCGCCTCCCAATCCTTTGATCTGGGACACTCATTCCTTCTGCTTAGAATCCCCACTGCAGCGCTAATGTCCGGTCGCGATACCGTGGCTATGTAGAGTAGCGCTCCGATAGCTTGTCGGTATTGGGTGTTGTGCGGTAGAAGGTTTTCGTTATCGACTAACTTTATGTAGCCTGGATCCATGGGAGTATCTGTCGGCTTCGCATTTTCAAGCCCAAATTTGGTTATTAGTTCCATTATTTTGTTCGTTTGGTCGAGCGTTATCGTGCCTTTACTGGGTCTTTCTAAATTTATACCTAAATAATACTTAGCTTCGCCTAAGTCTGTCAACGGATATTCTTCTTTCAATTTGTCTATTAACATGTTTATAATTTTATTTTCACCCGCAATTAAAAAATCTTCAACATAGACTAGAACATATGTTCTTGAATTATTTTGTTTTCTTTTATAAAGACATTTATCGTACTGGCTTTGATTGAAATCTAATTTGCATAATGTATCATTTAATTTCTGATTCCAAGCCCTCGCGGCCTGCTTTAACCCATAGATGGCCTTTTTCAACTTACAAACCTTATGCTCTTCGCCTGGTGCAGCATAACCCTCTGGTTGCTGCATATATACATCCTCCTGTAATTCCCCATGTAAGAAAGCCGTCTTAATGTCAACATGTCTTAAACTTAAATTTTTGTACAGGGACATTGCTAGAAAACTTCTTATGGTTGTGTGTGATGCAACAGGTGCAAAGGTTTCATCATAATCAATGCCATATTTTTGGGAAAATCCCTTGGCTACCAACCTTGCTTTATATTTTTCCACTAGTCCCTGATTATTGAATTGTGCCTTAAATGCCCATTTACTACCTATTACTTTAGTTCCTGGTGAGGCTTCTACTAATTCCCATGTGTCGTTTTCTTTAAGTGAGTTTATTTCCTCTAACGTGGCTTTAATCCAACTTTCTTTCTCTATGGGATTTTTCATTTTCATTATATCGTCCCAACATTTCGGTTCTTCAATTCTTTTATTGTTTACTGTGAACGTAAATCTATCATGTGGTACTCCCCTATTAGATCTTTGCGATCTTCGCGGTAAGTCTTGTGAATTATCTGACAAACTGCTATCATCTGTGTTTTCTGCTTCCGAATCTATTATCTGCAGTTTTGGTGATAACTTTATGTTATCAGGTCTTTCATCATTGTTTTTTAATGTTTCATTATTTATTATTTCTTTATTTTCATGTTCTATAAATTTTACAGTACGACTTATAAGTATGTTTTTACCATTCGTACAGATTCTATACCCTTTACTTCTATTATCATACCCTACAAATATACCTTGCTGGGCGGTATCATCTAATTTTCCCCTGTGTACTTTTTGTACATAAGCATAGGCACGACAACCGAAGGGTTTTAATTTTGACAGGTCAGGTTTTCGACCCGTCCATAATACATAGGGTGTCGATTCACACGCGGAAGTCGGGAGTCTATTCTGTAAGTATACAGCGGTATTAATTGCTTCACCCCAGAAAGAATTCGGTAAATTTCCATCTTTTAATAAGCAACGTGCCATCTCAACCAAAGTTCGATTTTTACGCTCAGAAACGCCATTCTGAGGAGCCGAATAGGGGACTGTGAATTGATGGTCTATTCCTAATTTTCCTAAATATTCATCGAATTCTTTTCCGGTGTATTCCCCTCCATTATCTGAGCGGATTGCCTGCAATGTTCTCCCGAATTTGTTTGAGGTCATTGCTATGTATTGTTTTAATTTTGATAAAACTTCGTCCTTATTTCTTAATAGGTATATAACGGTAAATCGACTAAAGTCGTCTATGAACGTCAAAAAATAATACTTTCCACCGACCGTGGGGGTTTTCATCGGCCCGCATAAATAGCTGTGAACCAACTCTAAAACTTTTGTTGCCCTAAATTGAGCCTTTTTGGGATAAGGATTGTCAGTTAACTTAGATAATATGCAAGTTTCGCATACACTATCATGTTTGCAATCATCTAGTTTTATCCCTGTTGCCATGTTTTTGTTTACTAACTGTTTTATATGATTAACATTTCTATGACCCAATTTAACATGCCATTTGTCTATGCAGTTTTTATTTTCGCATGTTTTCACAATGTTTATGGTGTGTGTTGTATCTGAATTTATTTTACATTCATATAAATTATTATTGATATACCCTTCAATACATGTTTCGCCTTCATGCATTATTTTGCATGATCTATCTTTAAATACTGCTATACACCCATTTTCTGTTGCTCCTTTCACAGATATGAGATTTGTCTCAATATCCGGTACATACAGGACATTTTTTAACAGTATGGTGTTTTGTGTATTATGGTATGTAATTTTATGGTATGTAATTTTACCGATCCATGTCCAAGCGATTTTATTTCCTGCCCATTCGCGATTGTGACGGACGAGGAGCTAGGATAGAATGCATAAAATTTACTTTTATCGTTACTTACATGTGTCGAACACCCTGAATCAATATACCAATTATCTGATTTCATACCCATATATAATGTAAACCTTATTTGATTTATTTTTATCAGTTGCCGAAGTCTGTGTTTTGTCTGCGTTATCTCTATCATGGGAGCACATTGCAGATCTAAAGGGCTGTCGGTTGTTATTATATCTAGCGTTCTGTCTAGACTTGGCATTATTTTTCTTTTTTAGAATCCAACACTCATCAATATTATGGTTATTGCGTTTGCAGAATTTACAAAATTTCACATTTTCATTTTTTGTTTTAGTCATAATCTTTAAAGCCGACATATTGTTTTGTTGTTTATTTTCTTCTCTTTTTAGATATTCGTCTATCAGCTTAGATCTAATAAATTCCGGGGAAAGGTCTGCTTCTTGTCTTGATTCCAAAGCGGTAATTAGCACGTCGTACGATGGAGGCAATGAACATAATAACAGAGCTGAGAGATGCTCATCACTTATTTTTTCTCCAATCACGATTAATTTATCTCGCGTTTCATAAATTTTCGTAATGTGTTCTGTCATGTCGCCTCCTTCAACTAATTTGATAGAATATAGTTTGCGCAGGAGAAAGAGTTTACTACAGAGTGATGACCTTTCATGTATTTTTTTAAGAGCTTCCCAGCATTCGCGCGCGGTTGATAAATTTTTTTACGTATGTGATTTGATCATTGTCAACTAATAAGTTGATAATTGCACGCGCTCTACGATCCTTAGACCTCCATGTATCAGTTATTGGCGTTGGAGGCTCATCACTTATAACTATGAATAAATCATCTTTTTGTAACAATTTTTCGACTTTAAATTTCCATACTGCATAATTGTTTGCATTTAGCGCCTCAATATTAGTTTCCTTAAATAAGTTCATTTTGTTTATTTAATTTCTTTCTCCAAAATAGTCTGTTTGAAAATAACAGTTTGTTTTAATTCGTTAATATATAGGCATATAAATAGACAGTTATTTTTTTTTAAGATAGTTCATCAGTGTTCGTAATTTATTTTTCACCAAGAATAGTTTATTAGAAAAACAGTTTATCAACTATTTCTTTTATTTATGATTCTATTTTGAAATCAGTCTCATAATCTATCGAGAATTAAATTAAAATAAAATACTGGCGTGAGAACAGTTAATTCACTCTTATTGCAATTTTGAAATATTATTCAGTTAAATGTAACATGTGAAACATAGACGAAAGGTAAGTAAAATTTCGCTTACCTGTAAATCTTCTTACCGGAAGATTGTTTTCGTCTTATGTCTCAAAGCTTTTATTAATCCTCTCCACCACAGCACTTTAACTGGAATTGATCACTGATTATTCTGAAAAAAAAAAAATCTAGAATATTTCAAGATTAAACACTGTGGATTGGAATATTGTATAATGAATTAATTCTAATCTTGTATTTCTTCTTGATTATTTATTGAAAAATATATCATGTTTTTGGAGCGAGCTCGAAGCTCGTCCTTTAGAGAGGCACTTACATACATATACTGAAACGGTTTAATATTCTCCTGTTAGTGATCCCATATGCACAGTCTTGTGTGACTAATATGGTATTACTTTCACCGAGAAAAAGTTCTGTGAATGAATCTAGAAACTAAATTGCGTCTCTAGTAAATATAGTTCCATGTCATCCTTATAAATTCCAGTTTCCTTTGCTAACGAATTCTAAAAACTTTGTTCTTTCTTTGCTAGCAAGTTACATTAGAATTCTAGATCGTTTTTCTGTATAATCGGGAGATCAAACTTATTTAAAAATCTCTGAAAATAAATGCGAGCACCAGATGTAAGTTTTAACAACTGTAATTCGACTTTATGACTCAATTCTAGGAAATCATATGAGAATTTTTCGCAATACAAAGTATTAGTTATCTCCATAATATTCATCATATCATTTCACCATCTAGAAAAGTGTAGACTAGAAATTCTCGGTCATTTCGTCTAATCAGGTTATTTGTCGACCTAATACGCATGGTTCGTAAATCTCTACTTCCAGTCTAAGGTTTCAGAAAATGACTTCTTATTCGTTTTAGATGGAGGTGGTGTATTTTTTCCCCTCAGTATTGTAAGATTAATTAACTGGCTAAAAGACCTCTAGTAAAGTTCTTGGTATTCTGCCTTAGGATCATTTTTTCCATAGATAAGGACTTGCAGCATAAAGTGGATTCTGAACCGCTGCAAATATAAACTGGAACTCGAATCCAGCACCTGATAACTGGATGTTATAGCGCTAAACATTCAGTGACCAGACGGGCACTAATGTTCTTGGATAACAAATGAATTATTTACATAACCTGTTTTTCTATTTTATCTACAAAATTTATTTTCAATTTGTAAATTTTCATTTGCAAATGTGCGTGCATCTTCCAGTAAATAGAATCTTAATAGAGAAATTTATAGAAATGTCGCGCTGGGTGTGACACACCCATGTGTGCTGATTTTGAGAGAGATATAATTAGAATTACTTTTCCAGTTCATCCCTTTCAAAGTTATATTCTTTGAGTCAGCTACACTGAATAAAAAATATACCGCTTTCATCTAGAATGAATAAGTGGTCATTTTCTAAATCCCTAAACTAGAAATATAGATATTTGAGCTAAGCGCATGAGGCACGCCAATAAACTGAATAAATGAAATGACTGAGAATTTCTAGTCTACACATTTCTAGATGGTGAAATAATATTTTGAATCTTTGGTATCGCGAGAAATTCTCGCTTGATTTTCTAGAAGTGGGTAATAAACCAAGATTATAGTTGCTGAAACCTGTCTCTTGTATTCTCATTTATTTTTAAATAACTTTGCCCTCGATTATATAGGCAAACGCTCTAGAACTCTAATAGTATTTTCTAGAACTCGCTTTCAATGGGGAATAGAATTTATAAGGATGACATGGAACTATTTTTTCTAGAGCCACAATTTAGATTCTAGATGTCACTTACAGAATTTTTCTCAGTTTACACGAAGAAACATTCTTTTTAGAATAATGGTTCAGCAGAAAATAGGCTAAAAAGCAGACGCTGGGATATGACATACTTAACAAGACCAATTTTGAATTAAAGGAACACCGATAGGCAGGGCTTATTACTTAGAAGATGAAAAACTATTCAACTATCACCAATAATTCTGAGGAGTGATATTTGATATATATAATGGACGAATAGCCTTTGAAGTGATTAGGCAACCGTTAGAATTAAAATTTAATGGTGGATATTGAATAAAAAAGTTCATAAATTTGGCAACACTGCACAAAGGGTTAGTAAAATTTGTATTCATTAATAAATAAGAAGTAAATAAATTCTATTAACAATCTTCATCTTTTAGCTACATTATTAACATTTTTCTCATAAATTCTTATTTATATTCTACTTGAAAATAGCATGAAGTTTGACTTTTGCTGTGTAATAGAAGCTAAAAAGAACTAATATTCAAGAGGTAAAATCAATTGACTCCAGTCTAACTGCCGCCTAGAATATTTCTTTCATAATTAAAAAGAAGAGTTATTTATTTCAGCACAAAGTTCCTTTCTTTGGCTTTCAGTAAGTTTCCAGCTTATTTTTAATCATATTATTTGCAAAAGACAAATTTTGTATTTTGAGTATTTGAAATGAGTTAAGTCACATTACAGAACTAAATTAGTGTTTACTTAAAAAAAAAAAAAAAAAAAAAAAAACTAACAGATTGGTGAAATATTGCGATTAGAAAACGTTATGATACATATCTCAGAATCAAAGGAAGCATTTTCGCTGTTTCGATTTTATGAATAACATACATATAATGGCGAATATAGAGTCTTATTTTTTAAAAATGAAAATGTACATGAATATTGCAATTCAAGAAATACTATGTACAATATTTATAATACGAAAAATTTATATCCGAATACTGGGTACAAATTTATTTTTGATGCAAGAAATAATAAAAGTAATATTTTCATTTCTTAAAGTTTTCCCTAGTGGAGAATGGTTTATTTTTTTCTATTTTATTCTCCCATATGATAAAAGCGAAATTCATTTTTAAGCTTCACTAGCTATTTCCTAACCTTATTATTTATTACTTACTATTCAAGGTGTAAAAGAAACGAAATGGGGGATTGGTATAATCCATTCAAGTTGAATGAATAGTAGTTAGTAGTGACAGATAAGTGTTAAAGAAGTGAGCCTCATTACTGCTATATAGATGTTAAAATATTAAATAATTAAATTTTATTAACGTAGTACATTACAAATAATCAACTTTTTTTTTTTCTAAAATCTTTATTCAGAATTCAAAGTTTTAACAATGATTCATTATATTTTGTGTGTGTATATGTGTGTATTCTATTCACATTTCATATAGCAGAACACATTATAATATACTAAAAAAAAAAAAAAAAAAAAAAACCGCGTACCATTCATAATATTTTATATAAAGAAAATTATAACACAAATAATTGCAATATATGTGCACACAATAAACGCACGCATGTAATATATGCGATGGTAATGCAATGCAATTGTATTTTAATTTATTTGTTGGAAAAAAATGACATTTTTCACCGGTACATTCTTGAAATTGAAGAATCACCCTTAATCACCCTTAATCCCAATAAATAAATAAGCCCAAATGTCATTTGTTTTTCACTGTCAATTTCATTTACAAAAATGTTTTTTATTATTTAAATCTAAAAGAATTTTTTTATTCAATAATTACCGTTTTCAACAAACTGACATTATTAATTGAACATTTTAGTATATTTTAAAAATGTAAATCATTTAATCATTTTAACTAATAAACTACTAAGTTTTTTATTATCTAAAACACACTGGAAAAAAAAAACAGAATCGAAATTTAGTTGTCAATTAAATTTGATAACTGAAAATACATGAACATGCAATAAAATATCTTATTTGAAGAATAATAACGGGAATTCTTTTCTTCAAGAGTCAGAATTTCCAAGTAATTTTTATGCACTTTGATTATTGTTATTTTTTTTTAATATTATATTTAAATGTAAGTGCAGCAGACCATCTAATAATCAATCAATCTTGCAATCTCGTAGTTAGGGAACACTTTTTCCTATCACTTTTACAGTAATGGTGTTAAATGGAAACTTAAGAAAAATGCAATTTATTGTTCCGTTGAAAGCTTCTTCTGCTTAATGTTTCGTAGAAAATTAATGAAGAGAGAAATTGAAATTTGCTCAAGAATGTTGCGTCGGGGCTAGATTTGGTGTTTTCTTCTTTTGCTAATGCTTCGAATATAGTTTGAGTAAATGTTCTTTTTCAACAAATTAATTTAAGCTAGCGAGAGAGAGAAAGATAATATTTATTTTAAGACTTTATTCTAAAAAAGTTTTTTTTTTTTTTTTTTTTTATGATAAATAAAAATATCTCTTAAAAGTAAACGTTGTTCTCGAAAAAGATTTTTAAAAGAAATAAACAAATATATACGACAATATAATCGGGCGATTCAAAAGTCACAGAAAAAAATAAAAAGTATGTTATTCAAAAAGTATTAACCATAGCACGCTAACGATTTTCACTGAAATGCACAGAAAGGCATGGGATTTTTTTTTTTAAATAATAAAAGGTTTATTAGCCAATTAGTTTAAATTTTATTCAATAGGTGGCACTTTAATTATAAAATTGTTTTTTTTTATAGTGACTCAGTACATTCAACAACGTACAGTCGGTAACAAAAGTGTCCGAACAATGGCAAAAATTCCTATGTAAAAAAAGTACACTTCATACGGTTTTGTTAAATAAATCCTTGTCGAATCCTGTTCTTAGTCAGTCTAAGAACATGATTCGATAAGGATTTATTTAACAAAATCGTATGAAATGTACTTTTTTTACATAGAAATGTTTGCTAGTGTTCGGGCACTTTTGTTACCGACTGTATATATATATATATTTACGACTGCTGAATCACCCGGTATATATTTATCTTAATACTGAAAAAAAAAATATATATATATGTATAATATAGGAAATACGTGTATAAGGATAAAAATATATATATATATATATTATGCTTAAAGGTTTCTTTTTCTAATTTTTTAAATAAGTTTTCAACAACTGAAGAGCTAGCCTGTTGTGGCTATCACAAAACTTTGTTCTACATCATTTTATATAATAGTGGCACATACCAATTCACAAGAACAAATTTTTAATCCGCACAATAAAGAATTCACATATATACAGTTTGGATCAAACTTCAAAAACAAGTGCTGCTGCTGAGATGTAGGCATGTGGAAAATTGCAAATGACTAATAGCAAGCCAATTTATACCCAGATTAAATCAGCATTGTTTTCATAATGAGAATCTCGCATATCAAATTTGGTACATTTGCATCCCATGAGCTGTGATACACTAGGGAAACTGCATCATATCAGCGCCAACTGTCGGCGAATATGCACCCAAATTGCTTCAATATTGTGTTTATTTTACAATTCCCACATCCACTTTTATACAACAAAAGAGGTGAAGAGATATAGCATTCTTGTAAACAGGACAGATCAAGTAAATAGGAGAGATCGATCGTTTTTTTGGTGCAAATTTCCCATTAGTTTTCTTCTGTTCATTCTGTTTAAGATTAATGTTGGACTATTTTCAATGATTAAGAATATTTTTTCTGACAATTATTCTCCATACTTTCTCGATCGGATTAAAATTTGTCTAAATTCCAGGCCATGAGAGAACATTAATACCATGTGGAAATTTTTAATCTTGCAATAAATGTAGTACTAAAGCTCAATATTCTCCGAAAATATTGGATATGGGAATTGGGTATATGGTAATTACCCCTAAAAAGTGATAGACACCAAATTATTTCAAGGTGCAACTATTTTTATAGTTAGTTTCACCTGTTGGTTACATTGGTAAAATTTTGTGCATCAGTTCTTGAGCTAGAGCTGTCTGAAATTTTTTGTCTCTCACACACACAGGTAGATGTTTTCTGAATTTGTTAAAATCCCGTTTAGGACATCTCGTATCGAGTAAATCCATCGAAAACTGGATGTGGAAAAATTTCAACAATCCAATACATTTAAACCCGAATAAACTACTACGTCAGAAACGCCAATATATATATATATATATATTTGAGATGCATACAGCTGTTTCGGTAGCCTTAAGCGTCCCGTCTTCAGTGCAAAAAGTTTTACACTGAAGACGGTACGCTTAAGGCTACCGAAACAGCTGTATGCATCTCAAATATTTTTCTTTGGCGTTTCTGTCGTAGTAGTTTTTTCGGGTTTTAATATTCCAACGCCAAGTCTCCTGTTATTATTAATCCAATACATTTTTCTATGAATAAAAAAGAAACTTACTAATTTTTCCTATCGGGAATTATACTTTTATTATACTTCAAGAAATACAATACATTTTATTTTAAATTTACCTACTAGCATATTTACTCTTTTGTAAATATGCGAAGGAAAGATGAAGTGAATGATGACATTAAACCAAGTTTTGACATTGAAGTATGTAAATTTTCGAGTGCAAAAATAAGTATAGCAGTGTTTGTTTCCAGATATTCAAGAGGATCAAAATTGAATTCATTTTCAGAGACGAACGTATAGTTGATATCATTCTAATAAATCGAAATAACTTTTGGAATTTTTTGTAGATAATTAAAATTCCGATTAGATAAATTGTTAAATTAATCAGACAAAATTCTTCCTAAATGTATTTTAGCTTGTTTTCTTTTTTTATATATTGACACTTAATGTAATTTAACATCTGTTAAGAAAAGAAAAAAAAAATGTATGTGGTTTATTTGCATTCGATCTTCTAATGCTTTCTAAGTTTAGCTCAATTGAAGTATAAAACAAAGATTCTTGAATCGTCGAATGTACAGTCGGTAACAAAAGTGTCGGAACGCTAGCAAAAATTCCTATGTAAAAAAGTACACTTAATGCTGTTTTGGTAAATAAATCCTTGTTGAATCCTGTACTTATTCAGTCTAAGAACAGGATTCGACAAGTATTTATTCAGCAAAACTGTATTAAGCATACTTTTTTTTACATAGGAATTCTTGCTAGTGTTCGGACACTTTTGTTACCGACTGTATACATGATCAAATAAAATACATAAATAAAAAAACTAATATACTAAATCGAAATTGTAGAAGTTTAATCAAATTAATACTGAAAGTAAGATGAAAGAAGTTCAAGTTTAATATTCCAAAAGTTTATTATATGTTATCTTTAGCCATTTACATAGTGACTTCCATTTGCAGTTAATTAGAGATTGCTATTGCAAAAGTACGTGTTCAGCCTGATTACTTCGAACTGTTTGAGATAATATTGTAATGTTAAGTTTATTTTATATGATGAAGTACATTGAAAAAATATGGAGTGGCTTTGTTATTGAGAGATAGGTTTATCAGTTCAACGAAGTATGAAATATAATTTGTGAGGAAACGTGGAGTAGAGTGTATTTGTTGTTCAGAGATAGTATAACGAAGCATCTAACATAATTTCTGAGGAAATGATGAAATGTATTAGAGGAAATATGAAGTGTATTTGTTGCTCAGATACGCATCCCTGCCAACATTCTAAATTTAAATCAGTTTTGTCACCAATATTTTTAGGAAGGAATTTGTCCCGTTTATTTTCGATAACTAAATAAATTAAAAACAATTATAAAAATTTCGGGTGTGAAGTCATCCTTGAAAAATGGAAGACATGGCACCTGAGGGAATAGGTCTATCATATTTATAGAAGTATCAAATGTAATTTACGCGAAAATAATAAAGTGTACACTGTAAGAAATCTCCGTAAAATTTAGAGAGTTGACCATTAAATTATACGGTCATCTCCCTTCGTCGATAAAAATGTCCAGTTCCACGTGTTTGTAACAAATCGTTTTAAAATTCGAAGTATTGGACATTTATGAATGATCACTTCCCTTCTTCGAGGGAAAAAAAAATCTTGACAGATTTATAGGCATGGCTTTATTTTTACTGTCAATGACTGAAACACTTTTTTCTGGTCACTGGCCGTAATCTAGTGCATAGATATATTACAGTGTATAGGAGAAAATATGAAATAGTTTTGATGATCTGAGACAGGATTATCAGTTTAACGAAAAGGAGAACAATTGTGATAAACACAGTTGCATGAGGAACCCAGTGAGCGCTCATTACTTGGATGCAAACGTTGCATTCTGTGGATGGGTGAGTATAAAGAAACCCCATAATAATTTTTTACAGAAAACATGAGTGTTTTATTTGTTAGACAGATATTTCCTAACCTACTGTCGTAAAGGTATTTTCCTATTTTAAACAATAAGCCCCGCCTATAAGCGTCCCTCTAAACCGTTATATTTCTTAACGGCCCACTTCACTTAGCGTCGCCGGAAGCCCGAGCCAATGTTATCCTATGGGGGAATTTTCTTTACAAATAACTTATTAACTAATACATATTTTTTTATTCTTTTTTCACATTCAGAAAATTCTCAACTGTTAAATTGACGGACTTTTTTTAAAAATGTATTTTTTAATTTTTAATATTTTTTTTTTTTTTTAAATTGCAAAATAAAAAATTTCACATATTGAAAATTCGTATTTTGCAGTTTCAAAAAAAAATATAAAAAAATTTAAAAAATATTTTTTTAAAAAAGGTCCGTCAATTTAACAGCAGGGAATTTTCAGAATGCGAAAACAGAATTTAAAAATATGTATTAGTTAAAAAGTTATTTGTAAAGAAGAATTTCCCATAGAATAACATTAGTTGCGGCTTCTGGCGGCGGTGAGTGAAGAGGGCCCTTAACAGAAGGATTTGCGCATTTGCGTTTAATTTTTTAAAATTTTACCGTCATAAATCCATGCCGTGAATGTCATTGTGGTATATATACACTGGCAGTACATAAAGTGTTATACACGGACATGTAAAAACGTTTTCTTAAAGTAAAGTATTTTTTTGGTGGAACGCCAAAAGATGAGGCTTTAAAAAAAATAGACTTTTACTTTAAACAAGCTGTTATCACTTGTTTATTAAAAATGACATCTTTCAATGTGAGAGTTCAAAATAAAAAGTAACATTAAAATAGTTGTCTCCATACGAGTGTTATTTCTGTTGAAACACAGTTTAGAGTTTGTACACCAATATATAAAAAAAATATTTCCTTTCATTACATTATTATTAGTTTTTTAAAGAGAAATATATATTTGAAAATAAATTATTTTAATATATAGAATACCAAAGATATTTTAAAATTGCAGGTAGCTATTTAAGTAGCAGTGGTTTATTTATCAAGTGCGTTAAATCTCCATTGTGAAATATATTTGGCTTGATCCACAAAAAAGATTTTAGGTAAAGTTAGATATCTCACTCAGATCGACTATGTTTAATTTAAACAATCTAATAATGGAGTAGTTGGTTGGGTTTTACATCGCACTAGTGCTGCGCAATGGGCAATTGGCGACCATCTAGGACTCACCCCTAGATGTGGTCCGGCGATACACCAATCACAATTTTGATCCTCCACGGAGAGGATAACTTCCCCGCTTCAATAAACCTCAGAGGTATAATTTTGAAGGGAACATGGAGGACATTGCGGCCATGGTATATTTTACATGCATCAGCATATGCATTGGTGTACACGAAGGTCTTTGGCCGGCTCGAGTATCGAACCCGCAATCTTCCAGTTAAGAGCTCGGCGCTCTACCGACTGTACTACCGCAACCCCTAACAATCGAGTAAGGGAGGCATACTATTGTAACAATCGCATCTATCGTAGATCACAAGTAGGATCGTACATTCCGCAGCAAATGTATCCGAGCACTAGCAATAATCCCCGTCTGAAAAAGTACACTTAATACTGCTTTGTTAAATAAATCCTTGTCGAATCATGTTCTTAGACATGCTAAGAATACGACTCAACAAGGATTTATTTAACAAAGCAGTATTAAGTGTACCTTTTTAAGACGGGGATTATTGCTAGTGCTCGGATACTTTTGCTGCGGAATGTACGATCTGACTTGTGATGATCTACGATAGATGCGATTGTTACAATAGTATGCCTCCCTAAGTCTCCTATCAAATTGTAAAAATACTGATGACTTATCAAAATTTCTTGTTAAAATAAATAGTTATCAGACGGAAGAAAACAAACAAAGAAAAAAATAATAAAGAAAGAAAGAAAGAAAGCAAATTTGTAATACCGAGGTAATATTAAAATACAGAAACACTCATTTGATTTATTCGAATAGAAATGGGTACTTGTTTATCTCTAACATTTGATTAAATCAATTATCTGTATCTTTATTTATTTAATTAAAAGGTAAAATAAAAGCATATTTTACATTACTACAGAATTGGTATTCAAATACAGAGGATAAGATATAATCAATACTCCGTATTCTAATCTCTTCTTCGAAATGGTAGTATTAAAACTAACAAGTATAGTAATTAGGAGTAACAATTTTTTTTTTTATTTATTATTATCGTGATTCTTCAGGTTAGGAGAATCTATTGAATTATTTTATTCAGTTTTTTGCTAAGCAGATGTGAAAAATAGATCATTTTCAACACTTCATAGTCGTTAAAAAAATACTGTTTATATTTATAAACAATTTAAAAAAAATATTAAATTTTAATTTTGATGTTCAAGAAATCCCAATTTCTTGTAATTAGTAGAAATTAATTCTCACTGCACAAATAGCGTTTTTATATCAGCCGTCTATAGAATCGTGGATTTTTTATTCCAAGTAAATTGCTGTGATTCATTGCACTACTTATTGCCGAAACGTCAGTGGAGGCCCTCTGTTGAGACTCAAAACGGTTTTGGGCTGTGTCTGTCTGTCTGTCTGTCTGTCTGTCGCGCGATAGCGGCCGCAAAAATAGCGCTATTGACTTGAAATTTGGTACACATGTTCAAGAGCCCCACGAAATCAGCTGTATAGTTTTTAGTATGTATTCCATTTGTAGTTCGTATACAGGGACACGCCAAAGTTTTTCTTATCATTACGGCCTACGGGAGGAATTTGTATGTATCGCAATAGCGGCCACAAAAATCACGCTATCGACTTGCAATTTGGTACACGTGTTCATGTGCCCCACGAAATCAGCTGTATAGTTTTGAATGTGTATTCCATTTGTAATTCGTGTACAGGGACACGCCAAAGTTTTTCTTATCATTACGGCCTATGGGAGGAATTTGTATGTACCGCGAGAGCGGCCACAAAAATCACGCTATTGACTTGTAATTTGGTACACATGTTCATGAGCCCAACGGAATCAGCTGTATAGTTTTAGGTGTGTATTCCATTTGTAGTTCGTGTACAGGGACACGCCAAAGATTTTCTATCATTACGGCCTATGGGAAGAATCTGTATGTACCGCGATAGCCACCGCAAAAATCAAGCTATTGACATCCAATTTTTGCCGAAACGTCAGTGGAGGCCCTCTGTTGAGACTCAAAAGAATTCTGAGTTCCGTCTGTCCGTCCGTCTGTCTGTCTGTCTGTCGTGCGATAGCGGCCGCAAAAATCACGCTGTTGACTTGAAATTTTGTACACATGTTCATGATCCCCACGAAATTAGCTGTATAGTTTTGGGTGTGCATTCCATTTGTAGTTCGTGTACAGGGACACGCCAAAGTTTTTTTTATCATTACGGCCTATGGGAAGAATTTGTATTACTGCGATAGCGGCCCCAAAAATAACGCTATTGACTTGCAATTTTGTACACATATTCATGAGCCCAACGGAATTAGCTGTATAATGTTAGGTGTGTATTCCATTTGTTGTTCGTGTACAGGGACACGCCAAAATTTTACTTATCCTTACGGCCTATGGGAAGAATTTGTATGTACCGCAAGAGCAGCCGCAAAAATCCTTCGATTGACTTGCAAATTGGCGCACACGTTCCAGCTTTGTATATAAGTAGCTGTATAATTTTTATTGCTATATTTTTTATAAACTGTGTACAGGGACACGCCAAAATTCTTAATATTACGGCGTATGGGGTGAATTTCGTTTAAACGCATTTTAATATCATTACTTTTTAATGAAGAAAATGAAACTAGAGTACGTGAGTAAGATGCTTAAACTTATGTTGTTTGAAGAAAATATGTGCTCTTAAGCTTTCTAATTAATGTACAGGACCTTACGAAAGTGTTCTGACAATGTCACTTAGTCATCCATACGATGTTACATTTGGAACAATTATTAATTTTAAACGCAAAATAAGCTGAATAGTTTTTACTGGTGTATACAATGTTTATGGTTCTTTTACAGAGACACACAAAAGAACTTCGTAACATTAAAGCCTATGGACAAATTTTTATTTAAGCGCGCACTTTAATGCGTTTATGCTGAATTGAACTTAATAAAGTTAACATACATTATAAAGATGCTTAAAATCATATTTTCTCTTAAAAAAGGTTATGTATAGACTAAATAATTTATGGGACCACACAAAATAATTCCGAGTATGTACTGTAATCATCCAAATGATGTCAAATTAGTTTGAAAAATTAATGAGTTATAATTAATTTGGTTTATTCTTATTATTGGCGTTTATAATGACTGTGGCTACTTTCCCGGGATACAAAAAGGAATTTCGTACTATTACGGTCTATAGTCGGCATTTCTTAAAAGTGTATTTTAACATGGTTACACACCATCAAATATAATGAAATTTTATTAGAATTTTAAAAGCATGTTTTCCTGTTGAAAATATTGGGCATAGAATTGATAATTAGTTTAAAGGTTACGCAAAATATTTCCGATATGCTATGTAATTTTTTTTGTATGAAATTTGGTATTTATGAATTTCAGGGAAATAATACAAGACCGTCGTTTATTAAGAATACATATTGTTGCGTACTGGGGGGTTCGTAAGTTGTCCGAGAATGAAAGGCGAAACTTGCAAAAATTCAGTGATTTATTCACAGAAAGTTCCAGAAAAATACAGGTCTATAAACCAAGTATCAGCTTCAATTCAACCAGTAAGCATAGCTTAAAAAACAGCCGTTAACAGCAAAAAAACAGTACAAACTGTTTATCAATAACACATAAAGCAAGTCTCATTCAAAGAGGCTCAAAGCAAAGCAAGCATTTGACGAAACTGACACAGATCTGAGATTGGCCGCCTTGGCTAAATAAATGCTCCTTTTATACTATTCTATCGTACACAGACTGTTCTGGAAAATTATCGTATCTCATCAGCCAATGATATTAGAGCTTCCATATTTGGTATATCCTTAATAAAGATTTTCTCGCCAAGGTCGCCAAAAAAATCGCCAAGGAGGGAAACAGTCGCCAAATTTGGCGCCAAATCCATTTCTTCCGTTATATGGTGCTTTTTAATGCGTTTTTAAAGGAAAATTAGGCTATTTTAACGCTAAAACGACTAGAAATGCACAAAATTAGCATTTTATCGACTTACTAAGCCTCTTTGAAAAAATTTATACAAAAATAAATGGAATTATTTACAATTCCGTAACACTTTATATGATATACAAATAGGTATACAAAGAGAGATACAGCGGGGGGTTGAGGGGGGCGGCAGCCCCCCTCAGGAATGTATCTGATTATGGTAATAAGTTGATCGAATCAATATATACAATTATATAATAAGGAATAAATAAAAATGACCTATTGAAAAATGTCTGATGCAAATAGGACGTTGAGGCTCCTGATCTGCAGATCCACTAGTTACAATTTCTACGTATGTTAAAGTCTTTAAGATGATTCTTTCTCTTATGTTGCAATAACTCATACTTACACTGAAAATTTTCACTGCATTCATCACATCTAGTTTTATCTAGAGCGCACAGAACCTATATAATTTTAGTTATGGTATGAGAATTTGTTTATAGAAAGTAATATTTGCAATCCATTTTGCCTGACATGAGATTCCATTTCATAATGCTGCCTATTCGATGATTAATGTCTACCGCACATGTAGTGGAATATAACATGTAAATACATATATATATATATAACAATGCTACTTTATATAGAAAATTTCCTTATCCTGCTAAAAAATTATAAACATATACATTTTTAATTCCCGTGGTTTATTTTAAGACAAAACTCCAAACAGAATATTTTCTGCATACCCTACCGCTTTCGCAGGTTTTAGTATACTATATTACTAAGCCTTGTTACATATATCTACTTGGTTTTCAGTAGGTATATCAATACCCGGCACATTATATTATTATCATAATTAGTTATTTATACTCGCATCACAAACAAAATATTGATTAATAATAACTTTCAATATTTTTTGTATAATACCGCTAATAACTGTGAACAGTACAAGACTGCTATTTTAACGCAATTTATTCATTCTGTAAATACCTTTTAATATTGATTTGTAGTTCTCCATCATTGCTGCAGGTATGGAGAATTTAGATAATTGTGAAACTTTTCGACCTATGATCTTTTACATGTTTTGAGGCATGAAGATACAATAATTAGAAAATTGATATAGTTAGTCAGTTTGTCAGTACGTAAGTTAGTTACTTAGTTAGTCTTATCTCAAGAACAAATGATCGTAAAGAGATTGAATAAGATGCAAATACCACATATGATACTGGCAAAAACTCTATCGATTTGCGACATTCTAATTTGAAAATTTCGTAAGTTATTCGTAATTTATGATTTTTTTAACATGGCAAAATTTTACTTAAACATAAATTTAAAATTTATATTTTTTATAGTAAAAGTACTAAAATGTAAAATATCATTTATGATGCTGGCATAAACATAATTTAATTTGAACATTCTACTTTTAAAACTTTGTAAGTTAATCGAAATTTACAATTTTCATGGCAGAATAGGTAAAATTTCGCATAAATGTCCAATGTGAAGAACATTTTCATTTCAAAGATATCAGACAACTTTTAAAATATCATTTGTGATATTAGTATGAACATTATAGATTATGAATATTCCAGTTCGAAAACTTTGTAAGTTAACCGAAATTTACAATTTACATAGGAGAATAGGGAAAAATTTTGCATAAACGTCCATTGGGAAGAATATTTCCATTTCTAAGATATCAGACTACTTTTAAAATATCATTTGTGATATTAGTATGAACATTATAGATTTTGAATTTTCCAGTTTGAAAGCTTTGTAAGTTAATCGAAATTTACAATTTTCATGGCAGAATAGGGTAAAATTTCGTATAAACGTCCATTGTCAAGAATACTTTCATTTCTAAGATATTAGACTACTTTTAAAATATCATTTGTGATATTAGTATGAACATTATAGATTATGAATATTCCAGTTTGAAAACTTTGCAAGTTATTTGAAATTTATGATTTTCTTAACATAGCAAAATAGCACAACATTTCACATAAACTTGCATTCATTGTACTGGAAATAGTATGGAATTTCCCGGAAACTAAAATATGAAAGTAATCCTAATAAAATTCTACAGAAAATTAGGATAAGGTTAATGTATTGAATTGAATGGAGGGTAGCTTAATAGGTGGGGAATTTCAATCTGCGATCGTCTCGAGTTATCTCCCGAATTCAGTGCTCTTACCATGATTTTATTAAGCCATGCAGTATAAATATATGAGAACAAATATATAATAGGGTAACTGAATAGAGTCTACCTATGCCAACTAGATTGCAACTGATTGAAAATGCAATACGGACTTACAAATTCTTTTTTGATTTCTTAAAATTGAAAACTACTGTTAATTTCATATAATATTAGCGCACAGTTCTTCTCTAAAAAACAAGAAGGTATAATTTATTATGCTAGTTTTAGCTGAATAAATAATACTAAAGGAAACAAATATTGCTTTCAACTTTTGCGTGTGTACATTTATTCCTTTAGAAATTCATCAATATTTCAATAGTTTATTGATAAACCCCGATGTATATAAACACTTGCTATTTTTTATACAATGTAAAAGCCAGAGAAATTTCGTGTAAACAAGTTCTTCTCAATTTTTATTGATTCACAATATTTATATAGATATTAGAGTATTCATGAGGAAAAATATTTTCTCTGCTTGAAAAATATATCCTGCGTGTATTTAGTTGTTGTTTACATTAAAAAAAAAAAAAAAAAAAAAAAAAAAAAAACATTAATCTGATTCGACATCTAGAAACATGCGAAACAAATTCACTTTAGTCACGTATGCAATGATATTTGGTCACGTATATTATTGATTATTATTCGAAGCTTTCAAAGATTTATATGCTTATGCTTTCGTATAAATAAATATTTTCTTACATTTTGTATCGTGGGCGTAAAAGAAACATTCAAAATCGAAACATATCCTCATACATTCCTTTTCATGAAAATGAAGTTTGATTTGAAAGCATAAGTTAGAAAATGAAATTTTCTAAAAATTTATATATAAAAAATAATTCGTCTGAGGACAGTTACCTATAACTAAATAGGAAAATCCGTCTGTTTGTGGGAATCCTTTTACAGATTCAAATGAAAATTAGCACATGCATTCATTCGCACCTGGAGGAAAAAGCTACCTTATTAAAAAGTTGCTGTCTATTGCAAGGCAGGGAAAGAGAAAATCGTTCATTGGCTGTGGTATTTGGGAACAATTAGAGCCAGGAACTTAAATCTAGTACGAAAATTTTTATTCAAGTTCATATGCATTACATTAGTAAAGCTACTCAATCCGCTTAACCCTAGAATATCAATTTATATATTTAGCACATTAATATTAATCATGCATGAAATTCACTTACTCCGCATGAAAAATACATTTGGGGCTGTGGCAGCTTCGTCAATAAAGTACCGGACTCATAATTAGAAGATTGTGGGTTCGATACTCCAGCTGAATGATGACCGTCGTGTACATAATGTATGCGCGCAAAATCTGTCGCACCGTAAAACTCACTCAAAATCAAGGCCAAACATTTCAAACCTATTTTAAAAATTAATTTTTATATATGAGCATAAATTTAAGTTTCATTTAGAAGTTCGTATGCACAGTTTAGAAGGTGCTTAATCATTTCTTCCGTGTACGAAATTTCCTTGTACGAATATTTTTAATAAATATTTTTAAAATGTAGTAAAACATATACATAGTTTCCTCAAGTTCAAGGAGGGTGAATTCGGAGTAAAAAGAAAGGCCGTAGTGCACAATTTGAGAACCATTTGAGCTAGTAACTTTGTATTTTTGTTATGAAAATTTTTCATTCCTGTTTATATTCACTATGCTATTGGATAGTCGCTCAACTCCTTGACAGGAGATGAAATTAGGGCAAAAAAAGAGGGGCGTGGAGTAAAATTCTGGAACCGTTTAAGCTAGACACTTCATACTTCTATGAAAATTCTTCATTCAAGTTTACATTCATTAACCAAAATTACTCAATCCCTTCAAGAGACTAAAATGGGGTTTAAAAGAAAAAAAAAGGGGGGGGGGAGGGGCTAATATAATTTGGGAATATTTTGAGTTGGAAATTTAATAGTTTGTATAAAATTCTTCGTTTATATTCTCTACACTATTAAAAAGTTACTTAACCTGTTAAAGGGAATGGAAGAAGAAAAAGAAGGGATACAATGAAATAATGTGAAAAGTGTTTAAGTTAATTCACCAAATAAAGTTGATATTCACTATGAAAATTTTTATTAGAGTTCATATTCTCTAGGCTATTAAGAAGTTACTCAATTCTATTAAAGATGAGGGAAATGGGGGGGGGGGGGGTGAAAATGCAAGGTACTGTTGTACGTTTTGAAACCATTTGAATATAGAGGTATTTCAGCTAGTTGTAATATAATCGTGAAACTATAAGATACACAGATGTACGTAAAATTCTAAGAATAAAGAAAACATCGGAAATCGAAAAATTTTACGAATCTAACATTTTGTTTTCTGTTTCAATGTAGAAAAAAGTAAAAAGCTTGAAAGTTTATTTTAAGTTTATAAAGAGATAAATTAGCTTCATTTATGAATGTGCCAATGACTTAAGTGGCAAAGTTATATTTTATTATTCAGGCTAAATCAAACAGGCGTTTCATTTAAATGTTGCATTATTTTACTAAAAGTTTTTATGCTTTAATTTTTTTTTTTTTTTTTTTTTTTTTTGTGCAAATGAATGATACAGATAATAATACTGTAACTAACCAATGCATTAAAATATATAGCACATTTCATATACAAATGCATATATTATGTTTGTTTCTTAAAAAGAATATAACACACAAACTTTCAAAGTTACGCCTGTAGGAGGAGTTACAAATATACTAGCAATCTATAAATAGATCACTGGGCGGTAACAGGTTAAAATAGAATTTTTGAAGTTTCATAACAAAATCAAATTTTACATTGTTAATATTAGTATTATTTTTTTCTATATTCATAGAGCTAAGTATTATATTTATATACGTTTCCATTTCCGTTTTTCATGGAATTTACACGTTTCAAGGTTTCCTGAACACGACATGACCATTTCTACAAAATGTCCATCTGTCTACGTGCATGTGACCAAAAGTTTGCGACAATTCTATTTCATGAACCATATGCATAGAATTCCATAAAACTTTATATTTAGTAGCACCTTCACATAAATTAGTGCTTATCAAATTTTGGTGGATATCGCCCGACAAGTGGTGTTGTCATGCTGCGATTTCCACCATTTACGGAAAGGTTATACTTTAAGGTCATTAAGAACTAAGGTCATTATATTATACTAAGGTCATTATACTAAGGTCATTATTGTATAATTATATTAATCATACTTGATACACGATGGGACTTTAACAGAAACTTAGCTGATTCAATTTAGGTGCATACCAAAAGACTCTACTCTGTTGCAATTCTCCCCGTATACAGAAAGGCTATATTTTAGCTTCTACAGCGTATAATTGCACTATACTTGATATACGTGGTGGTCATTATGAAAAATAATGCTGAGTTAATTGGATGTATATCGACCAACAGATGGCGCTGCTTTTACTCGCCTTCTACAATTTTCCATGTGACTAAATCTCAACATCTATTGGTAAAATTTGCAGCAAAATGCCTGCCTAAAAATTTTGTCTGTAAAAAGCTGTGAATATATATATATATATATATATATATAGGGAAACGGCTACAGACCATCGTAACATAACAACATTTATTTAAAACAAAAAGGGGACATTACATAAACACTTAAACTGATGCATTTTACGAGCGGCAAACACCGTCTGTGTTTTACAGAACCGCTCCACGTCAACTCAATAATTATACTGAACTGGCGCGCGTAAGGTGCGTGCGCATACAATGAAAGGATGATACAAAACAGCGACGTAGTAATATCGTCATAACTACATAGCAGTGACGTCACACAATGGAAGTAATGGTAATAACTGAGAAATATAACCTCCCATATCGGCCATCATGACCAAGCAGGCGGCCTCGCCTGAAGGTTATTAAACAACAAGAAAAAAAAATTAAATTATACAAAAACAAAAGAAATAAAAAAAAATAAACAATATACAATACTACATAATAGAGTTATAAATACAGTAATAATATAGCTGCATTAACTAAATAAAACAAAATTGTATACATTACCAAATGGAAAATTGTCAATTAATACAGGTAAAATCTGAATCATCAAAATACTAAAATAAAATAAGATAAGATGTTAATAACATATAAGTAGAAAAAGAAATAGGTAGATAATTTTCATCAAAAGAGAAAAAAAAAATATGGCAAGTATTTTTCATGGCTGGACTGTTCATGAAAAAAATAAATAGTTCATAAAAATGACAGCAGTTCTTATTTTAGCAAGTTCAAGATCAACGTGTGATGTTTTAAAAAAAAAAAAAGTAATTTTGCACAAAAAATGTCCAAGTAAGAGTTCTTAAAAAAAAATAATAAAAAGAAAGTTTTGGAGAAATACTCTAAGTAAGCGTCTTAAACGTGTCGGTCCAAGGTTTCAGGAATTCAGCGCAGGTGCTGGTCTTTAATGGGCCTTCCACGAAGTCACACTTGACGACGTCATATGTGTCGTTTGGTTTCAGTTTTGTTATCTTGTATGGGCCTAAAAATTTCTGTTTCAGTTTTAGGCCTGGCCCGAACTGGGTGCGTTTAACTGCGACTAAATCGTCGAGTTGGAATTTAGCAGCTGGTCGTCTTCGAAGGTTATACTGCTTGCGATTTTCTTCTTGCACCATTCGAATCTGTGTTTTGGCGTCGATACGTCTCTCTTCACGTTGCCTCTGGAATGTGTTTGTAGATTCGGCGTTGAGAAGCTCCAGGATCTTGATATCATCTTTATTTTTCATCTTGGTACCAAAAAGCAGTTCAAAGGGTGTCATCTTTATACTTCTGTGAAATGTCGAGTTGAGGATTTGTTGGGGAGCAGGCACATGGGAAAACCACTTTTCGGGGTTGTCGGATGAAAGTTTAGATAGTACAGCGATGATAGTAGAATTTTTATTTTCAACTTGACCATACGATCTTGGTAAACCTGCGGTAATTGGTATGTGGGTTATATTTTGGTCGTGGCAATAGTCTTTAAATGCAGTGGAAGTGAATGCTGGACCTCGATCAGTTATGATTCTGGCGGGGTTACCGAAGATGGATCGTTGGCTTTCTAGTCGGCTAATAACTTCTGCGGCGTCTGTAGATTTTGTAGGGTACAGCCAGGTAAACTTGGAGAACGCATCAACAACGACCAATATATGCTTGTATTTTTTTGATGTAGTAGCTAGGGGACCAAGGTGATCAACATGGTATGTGTGCAGGGGTGCATCGTCTTTATCAATTGGGTGGAGGAAACCATCTTGTTTACCTCGTTTTCTGTTATAGAGTATACACTTTATGCAATTTTTAATGCAACTTTCGATTTTGTCTTTGAGGTGAGGAATATAAAAATCTTTGTTTATTAGCTCTTGGGTACGGAGTGCTGCAAAATGTCCACGCTCGTGCGCTTCTTTAATTATGCTATTCTGCAAGTCGTTAGGGACGACGAGTAAATCAACACCGTTCACTGTTTTATATAGAAGATTATTTTTTATAGTGTAATTATCATGAGGTGTGGACTGCAGGAGCATTTTTAATGCTTGAACTTCTTCATCAGATTGCTGAGCTTTCAAAAGCTTTATATGAAGGCTATCTTGGATGATGAAACATTCTGGAGCTCGACTTAGAGCGTCCACATGCGCCATGCGGGAACCTGTTCGATGCTCAATGTTGTAATGGAATTCTTGAAGGTACAGAGCCCATCGTGCAATGCGGGAATTTATTTCTTTTTTATTAAGTGCCTTGACGAACGCATCACAGTCTGTGATAATTTTGAAATTAGTTCCTAGGAGATAGATTCTAAACTTTTTGAGGGCTTCTACCACAGTCAGAACTTGAAGTTCAAAGCTGGTGTATTTTCTTTCGTTATCAGATGTTTTCTTCGAAAAATAGAAGACTGGTTGGAATTGATTATCGTTCATATTTTTCTGCAACAGGACTGCCCCCAAGCCATCCATAGACGCGTCTGTGTGTACCTCAATAGGGGAATTTTGATTAAAAATATTGAGGACTGGTTCTTGGGAAAGTAAATATTTTAATTTTTGAAATGCGGCTCTTTGTTCATTTTGAAATTGAAAAGGGGTGTCCTTACGCAGAAGATCACTTAAGGGTTTTGCAATGGTAGAAAAATGAGGGATAAATTTCCTAAAATATCCTGTAAGGCCAAGGAATCTACGTACGTCTTTAACATTTTTCAGATCTGGGTAATTTAAAACAGCTTTAGTTTTGGAGGGGGATGGCAAAAGTTTACCATTTTCTATTATGTGACCGAGGAAATCTATTTTGGTATGTAAAAATTGGCATTTGTTAAAATTTATGTCGAGTCCGTACTCGCTTGCTGTTTGAAGAACAGTTTTTAGACGTTCTACGGCCTCAAGTTCGTTACTCGCGGGAATTACAAGATCATCCATATAAGGGAGTACTATGCCGGCAGCAATAAGGTTTCTAAAAACGGCATTTATATATCTCATGAACACTGAAGGGCAGGAACTAAGTCCGAAAGGCATGTAGCGAAATTGGAATTGACCGTTATGGGTTACAAAACTAGTGAAAGCGCGGCTCTGTTTGTTTACGGGTACATGAAAAAATCCATTACGTAGGTCTATCATACTAAAAATTTTTGCATGTTGAAGTCGATCTAAAATATCATCAATTAGGGGGAGGGGGTAGTGATCTTTAACTAACTTACGATTGAGCTTCCTGTAATCGATGCAAACTCTGTGTTTACCATCTTTTTTTCGAACAACTACAACTTGGCTGGCATATGGGGAGGACACTGGTTCGATAATACCATCTTTAAGCCATTCAGAGACTTGTGCGTCTACAATGTCTCGTTCGGTAAAGGGTAGACGTCGGGGTGAGTGAAAAATAGGTGTATCGTCAGTTAAAGTGATGTTAAGCTCAATGTTCGCAGTTTTGATTTTATTAGGTTTATAGGCCGACAACAGTTTGTTAATGTCGTTACGAATATATCGTGAAACATTAGGACCAATATCAAATTTGGGATTATCGTCAGTGATCGTCATGATAAAATTTGGATCTGCGGTACACTCATTTTGTTGTGAAAAACTAGAAAAAGTAACACCAGTGGGTGAAATGCTAATGTTCGCTTGTTGGATGACGTCACATCCAATTATAAGGTCATAAAATGTGGACACGTCGGGTACAACTGAAATAGTTGCTGAAAACTCTTGATCGTCTATAGTAATAAAAGAATTAAAAGTACCGATGACATGTATACGAGCAAAGCCAAAACCAGTTAAGGATTTATTAATTTTTGACAACGGTGGGGAACCTATTTTTAACCATACAGAATGTTTCAAAAGGGTTAACTGACTACCAGTATCAACCAAACCAGTTAATTCATTACCACTAATTTTAACTTGTTTACACATATGAGAAGCATGCGATTCATGTACAGTGTTAACTCTATCTCTGGAAGGAGGTCCGTCATTTGCAGCGGTTCGGCGGCAATCGGTAGACTTGTGTCCAAAAAGACCACATGCAAGGCACCTAGGGCCACGAGAACGGTTAGGACAAAATTTAGATAAGTGACCGATATCGTTACAATTGAAACAACGTAATTTATTTTGAGATGCCGGACCAATATTAAATTTGGATTCGCGAGTGAAAGCTGGTTGTGTGTGACCAGTACTGCGTTTTCGACTGTCATATGTTTGTTTATAATTAACTAAATTTCGTTGATTTAAGTTTATTGTATTAAGAGCAGTTTCATAAATACGCAATTTTTCTTTAAATTCTGAAAAAGATTTTGCTCCACAGAGAAGAATTTTCTCAGAGGGGTTACCCTGTATACCTTGAATGGTGTATTGAATTACCGAAGAATCGTCAATAATGGAGTTACCGCGGTTAGCAATTTCGCGCATCGCTAAAAAATATTGCGTAGCAGTTTCATTATAACGCATTTTTCTGTTTTCTAACTGTTTATGTATTTCGATGGATGGTATGGTATCCAAAAATTCAGAAATTAACGCGGCTTTAAATGACTCGTAAGTATTAAGATTTCGTTGCGAAAATAAAAATGTTTTAGCAGAACCATTAATTAAACGTTTAGCAAAGATAAGTTTTTGTTGATCGGTAAGACTAGGAAATAAACAGAATTGTTCCTCAATGTCATTAAAGAAATTACGAATAGAATATGAATCATTTCCAGAAAAAGTTCTACATGTACTAGCTAAATCTCGAAGGAGGAACCAGAAATGATTACTCAAATCAGACATTGTGTCTGCAGCGTCATTCGGAGAAATATTTTGAACACTCGAAGGGAAAGTTTCAGTTTCTGTTTGGGTTTGAGATTCAAAAACAGAAGTAATAGTGGGAACATTCGAAGAGGGGGTTTGAACAGAATGATTATTTACACTCAGATCGTCTTCGTCTGACAAAAAACTAGTATCTAATGTTTTCTGAAACTCAGATAAATTAGTAAGTGCTTTAAAAATTTCTTTGCATAAATTTTCCTTACTACCGACTGGTTCTAAATGTAGCGAATTAGCGATTGATATAAAATCAGACAAAGAAAATGATTTTAAAATTTGTTCTTGATGTTTATTAATGTCGAAATCGGCAGTAAAACCGCTAAAATTTCGCATACGTTTACGCGATTGATGGTCAAATGTTGGGTATCCTAATAGCGTGTTTAGCAATTTTATGGTATTTGTTTTAGAATATTTCAAAGAATTTGCAACTAGCGGAAGGTCGCCTAATTTAAGGGCCATTTTTAGGATGCAAGAAACATAAAATAAGAAAACCGAAGTAAATAAAAAAAAATTGTTCTTTTTTTTTTTTTTTTTTTTTAAGTAAATATTGGGGAAAAATGGATTAAAACCAGAACATATATATTTTTAGGAACAATAAATAAATGTTGGGGAACAGAATATCTCTTTATTCATGGAAAGCAATTAAATATGGGGGAAGAAAACTCCTTATTTATATAAAAATGAACAAACAAATAATTTTAAAGGGCGTAAAATGGCAATGAATGAATTTCAAATTTTAATTAAAAATGAAAAAAAAAATTTTCTTTATATACTATCATGCAGAGAGGAGAGAAAAAAAATGCATGCTCGTACCTGACATTAAGGGCAGTCCTATATACAGCGTAGATGGAATTATTTTATTGAGCAGGATCAGATAGATGATGAATCCGTGTCACTTTAAGAACGTCGGGCATGAAGAAAATAGCACACTGAGGAATTTCAAATCATCGGCAGGAACAAAACTTGAAATAGAATCACTTCGGAAATGAAGCACTTTAAGAACAAGAATACGTCGATCATGAAGAGGGGAGCACTAATACTGAAAAACTCCAAGTCATCGATGTTGGCATATAA
This sequence comes from Salticus scenicus, assembly GCA_963930645.1. Taxonomy (NCBI): domain Eukaryota; kingdom Metazoa; phylum Arthropoda; class Arachnida; order Araneae; family Salticidae; genus Salticus; species Salticus scenicus. Next base: position 91,880,947 of record OZ005655.1, on the reverse strand, counting down.
AATAATATTACTTGCAACTCTGGTATTTCATTAAAAAAAAACGGACAATTTCGTCCGTTATGGAATAACGTCCATTAGATGAAACGAAGAACATTTCAAGATAAAATGAAGAACACTTGAGAACGTCTATGAAATATTATTCAAACGTCTTATCAACTGTAGGATACATCGTCAGTCATTTTATTAAGAAAAAATAAATGAAACATTCGTCTTCACGCTACTGTTTTTTGAAAACCAAAGTAGCGACTTTTCGTGATGCTAGGGGTATTTCCGGATAGGTCGAGCCCCCAAAATATAGGGAAACGGCTACAGACCATCGTAACATAACAACATTTATTTAAAACAAAAAGGGGACATTACATAAACACTTAAACTGATGCATTTTACGAGCGGCAAACACCGTCTGTGTTTTACAGAACCGCTCCACGTCATCTCAATAATTATACTGAACTGGCGCGCGTAAGGTGCGTGCGCATACAATGAAAGGATGATACAAAACAGCGACGTAGTAATATCGTCATAACTACATAGCAGTGACGTCACACAATGGAAGTAATGGTAATAACTGAGAAATATAACCTCCCATATATATATATATATATATATATATATATATATTTCATATTAACTGGTAAGTGGCGCTGCTATATAGATGTATTAGATACATTTCATAGATTCGAGATCTCTTTTCTCACAGTTATATATTATATATATATATATATATATTCTTTTTTTTACCTCAATATTGATGTTTAAAATCAAAATATATCTTTAGGAACAAAATTTGAATGTTATTATTCCCTGAGATTCCTGTTTATTTATTTCTTATTAATTTCATCTTGAAATGAAACATTTGAACATACTAAAACTTAAACATAGGACACTTTTCATAAGCATTCTTCACTGCACTCGTAAACATCAACTCATTAGAAGGTACTTAATATTTAGTGCACTTGAATTCTGAATCCTGAAAATGTGTCTCCCCGCAGTTCATTACAAGCACGTTTTCTAAAAATTTCCAATTAAATTAAAAATTTGAGTACTTATTGCCTGAATGAAAATGTGATTTGTTTCGTATCTTCTATGGATTTTTCTTTTGTTTAAAAACTCATTGTTTATTCACTAAATCTAGTAAATTATAGTAAATATTTATCCTGGTGGGTTTTTGGTAATATTTTATTTTACATTTTATGATTTTATTTATTTATTTTTTATAGCTGAAAGGCATACAGAAAATAAATTTAAACCTCACTTCCAAACTTTAGCCGTAAATTTTACAGTGACATTGTACATTTTATATTTTATTTGCCCTATTTGCTGTAATTTACCATATTTAGTAGCCGTAAATATTACGGTAAACCGTAAAATTTACGTCTAAAATTTGACACCCAGGTTTAAATTTTTTACAATATAGGAAAAATTTTCAAAGAAATATTATTGCTTATAAAAATTATGTACTTTTCAGTTTGAGGATCGCCACGCTATTTGGCGAATTCTATACATATGGTGAGAGCAAAAGATAGTGCTATCTGAAGCCCAAAGCATTTGAAATTCTTTCTTGTGTGCAATTCCTAATTAAATTTCTGTCCCAAAAGGAATTTAGTTTTGGATGAAAAGTTTATTATTATTTTTTTTAACTTCATGTTGGCGGATAGCCTGCTTCATTCAAAGTGGTCTACCTCGAGGATGTCCGTTGCTTGAAAAGTTTATTACATAAAAAAATACCTGAAAGAGATATGTAATCATCTATTAGTAACTACATTTTCAATTCTTATTAAAATGGCTTATCAACTGTGCGACAATAAAATTTTACTTTATATTATAATTTAAAGATATACTGCATGCAATTTTTAGATGAATCATTAATTTTTATTTATTTTCCGAGTTTCATGTCGAGCTCGGGTATGAAAAAATTTTATTCGGTCGGTTGCGGTTCAACAAAATTCTCTATTACGTGTTCGGATCGTTTTCGAATCGATGAAATTTGTTTTGTCAGGTTTGGGCCCCGTTTCGGGTTGATTTTAGTATCATTGTCGTATTTGGGTCGGCTTATACACGACACGTGGAGGACTCTAGTTCGATATATTTTTTCATTAACAATGCACAAAACTGGAACTCAGTCGTATTTAAAGAAGTACATGTACTCCTTTAATAAAAGTACATTTGTTCCATACATTTTTCAATATACTATAATTTTTAAAGAAAAATGTGCTGGCAAAAATGAGTTTCATCTAATTCTTCTGTAACTAGAAAATTCTGCAGTTAATCTTTTGTAAATAAAATCTTTATTTACAGATATTCTTTCTCTAAATTATTCTATCTATAGCATCAGTTTTTGCTGGCACATTCTGCTGGAAAAATTAGAGTAACTTTTTACACGATATATATGTAATATCAGTTCTTTGCTGCGTCTGACAAATAAATACATAAACCTGCAAAATAGCTAAAATATCCGATATACATTTCCAAATTAAAATCAAGGATTTAGGTTTTATTTTGTAAGCAGATATGGACTCTTCCCAGTTTCGTCTGCTCAATCATGTGATAAAGGAAAACGAATAATCGAATTCAACTAAATATTGTTCTTAAGAACAAAAATGTTAATATTTAATATAAAATAAAATAAAAGTAATATTGTGCATTTGTAAACGGTAGAATAGTTGTATTTGTAAATTTAATAATTTTTTAAAAACACTTTATGTGCTTATTTATTTTCAACTGTAAGAATCGATTTTTGTATTTTATAGTGTAACTGTTACATTAACTGATCTAGCATTAATAGCTTGTACTTGTGTATAAATAATAGCTTGTTCTTGTGTATAATTTGAAATTTTAAAATGTTTTCATTTAATCTAATTGCATAAAGGTGTTACAACAAATTAATTAACTTAGTTTCTGGTCTAAATGGATTTACGCAGTACGGTATTGCACTGTCACTGATTTAAGTGCCAAAAATCAGAGTATTTAACATGTTCTTCATGAACATCAATAACAAATATAAACTAAATGATGATTGTAAATGTATACAACAAACAAAAGATGATGAATAATGATATAAAATGGATTAAAAATGATGATGTATAAAAAAAAAATAACACAGATTAAATACGATTGATCAAAAATAAGAATAGAAAATATGTTGTTTCGGCAATCGCTATAGATAAACAAGACTTCGTCTGCTATTTGTTTTCCCTCTATCATGTGACCTCTGGCGTCAGGTGAGAAGAGCCCATTAAAGGTACTTCCCAATGAAAGTAATTTACATGTGATTGTTTAAAAAAAATATAATAATAACACAGGCCTGTGAAATCATGCTTTTCATTTTTTTTTTTTTTTTTTTTTTTAGTGCTTTGGATGTTTTTAATTTGTTTTCATACTCTGAATTCATAATTGCTTGTCTTTTCTTTCTATCACGTAGGGATTTTTCACAAAGTAGGGATTTTTTACAAAGTAAGGATGGAGATCGGAAATGTCACACAGAGGCTGTAATAAATTCGAAGTTATTCATATAGAATATGTATTACATACATTAAAATAGGCTGTCATTATCATTTAAATGTGTTTCTTTACGTAGAAGATCCCATTAGAGCTTTTTCTTTTGTGCATGGTTTGATAGCCTTAAGGGCCCGCTTCAGTCGCCGCTGCCGGAAGCTGAAGCTAATGTTATTCTATGGGACATTTTTCTTTACAATTAACTTATTAACTAATACATATTTTTAAATTCTGTTTTCACATTCTGAAAATTCCCAGCTGTTAAATTGACGGACCTTTTTTGAAAAATTATTTTTTTAATTTTTTTTATATTTTATTTTGAAGCTGCAAAATACGAATTTCAATATGTGAAATTTTTTCATTTTGCAATTTCAAACTGAAATATTAAAAATAAACTAGTATGTTGTGGCCACCACGAGACTTTCTTCTATATTTTCCTATGCAAATTCACTCAGTAACAATAATTAAAAAAAAAAAAAAAAAGAAAAAAGTGGGACTTTGACAAAATTTTGGGTAAAATGTGAAAAATATTCTAAGTTTGTCAAAACACGGAAACCGTGGGAGTTTGATAGAATTAAGGGGAGAGATTAAAAAAAACAAACAAACAAAAAAAAAAAAAAAAAAAAAAAAGGGGGGACTTTGACAAAATTTTGGGTAAAATGTGAAAATTTGTTAAAGTTTGTCAAAACACGGAAACCGTGGGACTTTGACAAAATTAGGGAAAAAATGCAAAAATATGTTAAAGTTTGTCAAGACACGGAAACCATAGGACTTTGACAAAATTAGGGGAAAAAAGCAAAAATTAGTTTAAGTTTGTCAGAACACGGAGACCGTGGGAGTTTGATAAAATTAAAGGGAGAGAAAAAAAAAAAAAAAAAATAAGATTTTTTTTTTTCTAATTTTTTTTTCGTAAAAAGTAAAAAAAATCGATAACTTTGTTTTAAATTATCACAGATTTATAGTTCAACCACTCGTTTTAAAGGTACTGACGAGACCTTTCGGAAGATACCCATCTTGAAAATTTTTGCCCTATATCAACCTGTTAAAAATTTAGAAAAAGCGGGATGGCAACGCAATCTGTAAGACGATTTTTACCAAAAGTTGATAGGCACTAATTTATGTCAAGGTGCAACTACATACCAATTTGTATGAAATTCTGTGCAGTAGTTCCAGAGATACAGTTGTCACAAAATTTTGTCTCACACACACACACACAGACAGACAGACATTTTCTAAAAATTGTAAAATCGTGTTCTACAGCTCTCAAAACGTGTAAATCCATCAAAAACCCGAAATCGAAAATTTTTACGAATCCAATACTTTCTTCTATTGAAGATAGAAGAAAGTAAAAAATACATTTTTTAAAAAGATCCGTCAATTTAACAGTTGGGAATTTTCTGAATGTGAAAACAGAATTTAAAAATTTGTATTAGTTTATAAGTTATTTGTAAAGAAAATTTCCCCATAGAATAACATTGGCTCGGGCTTTCGGCGACGGTAAGTGAAGAGGGCCGTTAAGGGCGGGGGGGGGGGAATTCTCTATTCAGCATCCAACAATAATGTGCTAACATGTTAACTCTGCATCGTCCTTGATACCTTCTCCCTTTCATATTTTTTTTTTTTTTTTTTTTTTTTTGATTGCGTTGGGAAATCAACAAAATTTTGCAGTGAAAAATTGTTTCATCACGCATTTGTTTAATTTATAGGCAGCTGCGAAAAATAATCCTAATTTATTTACCTGTTAACTTTGACAAAAGTTTGCAACAGTTTTTCCATTTAAGTAGGATACCGATTATTATTATCATTATTAGTAATTTTTTTATTACTATATTTCTTTAGCTTAATTCTTTTCACCACCATTAAATAGTTTGAATTGAAAACATATAAGATAAAAATAACATCCATTGATCAGACAAAATTTTACAAAAATATTTACGAATTAAATGTAGAACGCAAACTAAATAATTCGTTTTTTTTTTTTTTTTTTTTTTTTTTTTTTCCCCCTTGTAAAGTAAATTCGAAACGATAGCTTGCATTTGCTATTTACTTTCTTGGTAACATAACGATCGAATTGCGTGAAGCATAGTTATAAATTCTTTAAAATTCGTATTTTAGCAGATAGCGAAATCTAAGTTTCATTAAGAGGTTTGCGAAAATCAAATTAACCTTTCAAGATTTTTTTTTTTTTTTCCTTTTGTAATGTATAGATTTTATTTAATGTAAAATCCATAAAGTGGAAAAAAAAATGAATTTAACTGTAATTAAGTCCCATATAACTCTTATTTTACTTTATATTGGTAAATCATCTTCAGATAGCGTAAGTGCCAACCTGTACATTTTTAACACCAGTATTTCTTTGAAAAAAAAAAAATTATCATGTTTAATCACAGAAAACTGCCAAAAAACTTACAATTTTGATTAAAAATGTCCAGTAGAAAAAAAAAATAACGTACAAGTTGGCAACTATGTGTAATATTAAGCTATTATATATAAGCTATTAGTAATACTATCGACATATTTAAGAAATAGCTTGCTTTTTTCTTTATAGATAAAAAAAAATAAAATTAAATAAATTAAATAATTAATTAAATGAAAAAAAAAAAAAAAGAAAGAAAGAAAAGAAAGAAAAAGAAAAGGAAAAGAAAAGGAAAGACAAAATAAAAAGTAAAAAAGTAAAATAAAAGATTTCAAATTACGATAACAGATTTAATGTTTTCCTTTTTAAATTTCACAATTTTGATACTTGAATTTAGAGTTTATTGTTTATTATTATTACTTTTTTTAATTTATGGTACTCATATTTGGTGAAGAAAATATCAATTCTGGATCAAATCTTCGAAATTGAGTTAATGTTTATTTACAAGTTTTGAGGTCACCTGAACCAAAAAAATATAATTTTTAGTAAACACAAGAACAATCATCAGCGTCTTGAACTCCAAAGTAATGGTAAAATAACAGACAGCTGTTTCGGTAGCATTTAGTGCCTTGTCATTTTGCCTTGATGACAGTATGCTCAATGCTACCGAAATAGCTATCTGCTATTTTATTATCCCCTTTGGTGCTGGAGGCGTTGATAGTTTTTCCTGTGTTTATTTATTTAGCGCAAAGTCCTTTAATACTATTAGTAGTTGGTCTGTGTGTCCGTCTATTATACTCACAATCGCAATTGAAAAACAAATATTAGTAGGAAGCCCAAACTCTGCATTCAAATCTGTATCATATGTGGATAACAGGGAAAACTCTGAATGAGATTGGACAAACGATTCCTGCATATGAATATATTTAAATACATTACGTATGTGGGCGAAATTTCTGTTAAGTGCAGTTTAATACCTTTAGACTGCACTAAACAAGTTATTTTATTTTTCAAACAGTACAAACAGAATTCGGAGTAGGCATGTTTTTAGTGACTCTGGCTCTCGCTCCATCAAAAATCTACCGGACTCGGACTGGGACGTCACAGTCCTGGCTCAAATTACCTTTCAAGTTGTGTCATCATTTTTTTTCTGTGCTGAATTTAAGTATATTTTTCATGCGTATATAGTTTACAGGTAAAATACAGGACTGTTCAAAATTGATTAAATTAAATTTCTCCATAATTTGAAATAATTATTGAATTTAATAAAAGACTTAAATATTTTATGAAAATAGATACAATATCGAAACAAGAGATTTAGGAGCCGGTAGCCCCCTCTCACAGAAATATATTTCAAATAAAACCGCTTTCAAAACAGTTTTGAACCCCAGTTAAAGTCAAAGTCCAAACAATTATAAACTTGTACTTTAAGTTCTGTCTGTGCGTTGATGAGAAACAGCGTTCCCAAAATTTTGATAACAGAAGACACACAGCAAAACATACAGAATACCGACATTTTTTGGAAACCCATCGAAATTCGGGGGGGGGGGGGGTGTCTAAATTTTTCATAAATTCAATACTTCGTTCTGATGTATAAAGAAGGGGAAAAAATTCGGGGATAACAACTGCACGATATCCATTAACCATTACAAGGGTGAAACTACGTAACATACCCTGAAAACTACTACACGCATTCTGATAGGGGAGACTTAAAAATGTTATATCGTATACGTGAACTGTATGTATATATATATATATATATACATATGAAAGGATAAAAAGTGGTAAGATTTTAAATTATTATTATTTTAAATTAATATTGAGTGATAACTTAAAGAAAATCCCATTCAAAATTCTTAATTTGAAACCAATTCTAAAGATTCCCCTGTAAAACTAGTTTTATGACAATGCACATTCATAACACAAACGTCAGAAAATTGGACAACTTTTAGAATAAAACGTGCTGAGTAGTATTCAATTCTACGTTTCTTGTGGTTAAGTAATATGTATTAATGAATTCCGGGGATCCAGGGCTAAGCTAAACTGTCAATCATGAAGTTAATAGCCAATGATTAGGCAGAGGGGAGTGAAGGTTCGCGCTAAAATTGGGTAATATTTAAGAGAGAGCACACGGGGATAGAGGGCTAAATTATTTATTTAGCCCTAAATTATTTAATCTTTTTATTAACGATATACCCCATTTCCCTCATACCTCAGTGGCTGTTTTCACAGACGATACCTGTATTTTCGCTTCTAGCGTCAACAGACGTTTTGCCATTTCAGCTATTTCCCGTCACCTAAAATTTTAGTTAAATGGTTTTATGAATTTAGAATCGCCTTTAATACCACTAAAACTGAAGTTATTATTTTTTTACGTGGAAGAAATGCTATGACACCTGAATATAGAGATAAATATAAAATCAGCCTCGGTGCCACCCTCCTACCACGGTCAGATCACTGTAAATATCTTGGCGTTATTTTAGATCAAAGCCTCACTTTCAAACAACATATTATTACGACGCGTAAAAAATTCCGTCCTGCTAATTGTAAATTAACGCTCTTTTTAGCCCGGAATAGTAAATTAAACCTTAAAAATAAACTGATCTTGTACACTTCCTACTTACGACCCATTTTGACGTATGTATGTATGGTGTGGTCATATGCTGCAAAATCCCATATCAAGTTAATCATTAGGGCTCAAAATGCAACAATTCGGCAAATACTTGATATGCCTTGATACGTGAGAAATTTTCATATTTATAAAGAAATTAAAACTCCAAAACTTAATGATTTTATCCAGTACTTAAATATGCAATTCAATTTGGCTCTCGAATCACTAGATAACTCTGCTTTGAACACACTCGCAACGTATGACCACAACGATCCTATCAACAGACAAAGACCCCAAAGTGATCATATGTCTTAACTCCCACCTTTAACCTTTTTTGTGTTTTCTTCTTTTATGTAATTTTTTCTCTTTCCTATCGCCGAAAGGCATTGACTTCTTCTCGGAGATTATAACCTATCTTTGTTTTTATGTTGTAATGTTTTTATCTGTTTTTGTCCTTGTGTTTGTTTTTACAAAAAAAAAAAAAAAAAAAAAAAAAAAAAACAGTTTTCAAAATGCCAAAAAAAGTATAAAATTTGCTTTTATAAAATACAAAAATATTCTTACTATCCCTAAGCTTTCCTCTAGTTGTGTAATGCTGTCCTTAATCTCTCTACTCATTTTTATAAATTGTGTTTCCTTTTTACATAAGCTCTAAAATTCCTTTTTTTATTATTTTTTGTTCCTTTTATGTCCCCCCCCCATCCTTCCACTGCAGTGAAGTTGGATTTTAGGACTGTCATTCCGTTAACTTCCATCCTTAGGCACTGGAGGGTGCGTGACTCAGTCACAGGTACCTCCAACCCACACTATCCGAAGGTCCGAAGAGGATAGAGGCCTCTCTTCGTGTGTTGTCCTGCCAAATTAACTTATGTCAAATTGCGACCCCTGGGAGAGAGAGAGGACGATGTGCGGCACCGTGATGTAACTAGCGAAAGCGTGGCAGCCTTGTACTCAGCTTACGACGATATAGGATCTACTTGCTTAGCCAAAAAAAGACGTGAAATAACAAGTAAGATGCTCAAGAATTTCAAATAAACGACTGCCTCGAACCATTGGATTCGTTACTGAGTGAAAGCCTCTCTTCATTATGGATAATCTGTGTCACCGAGTAATATTCGTGACATATATATATATATATATATATATATATATATATATATATATATATGTATAGTATGTATAATCTATACTAATATATAAATGCGAAAGTTTGGATGGATGGAAGTTTGTTACTCAATCACACCACAACGGCTAAACGGATCTGGATGGAATTTGGTACAGAGATCGAGAATAGTCTGGAATAGAACATAGGCTACTATTTATACCGAAAATTTTAATACAATTTTTAAAATTAATTAAAATATGAAAATAATAAACTGGTAATTGACTTAATATAAGCCATTTAAATTTTTAATTGTTGCCAAAAAATGTTTACGAGATATTTCTATTTATTTATTTATTTATTGTTTTCAACATAAAATGAAATATGCTTTCACGCGAAAAATAAAAAATTATTAAATGTTAAATTGGTCGATGAGAAAATGACACTTTATAATTTTAAAATAAAATAGTAATATTACAAATCTAACATATTTCTTCTGAATTTTATTTCATAGCATTTTTTTATATACCTCAGCTTCAGATTTTTTTTTTTTTTTTTTTTTTTTTTTTTTTTTTTTTAGTACGGCAGATGAAACACGCTTGGCATAAAAGCTAATTCAGCCTTATATTAAAGGTATTTTCTTATTGATAATTCTGGACAATTTTTTGTGATGCTGAAGTAGATCGGGCATTTTTCGCCAAGGAAAAGATAGGAAGAAATACGCAAGCGAAGTGATGACGTCACTGGCCGTTCGTGGATGCAAGAAAAATATTTCCTATGTTAAATGCCCATTGGATTTTTTGTAAAAAATTATTAAAAATCGAGGAAAATTATTTCCCGATTTTAATTCCCATATTTAGGTACAGATATGTATTAGTTACCATGTCCATGCGCTAGATTAAGTTATTTTTGTTGTAAAATTGACAAAATTTGAATTTTTAATTTGAAAACTCTAGAAAAAAAAAAAAATGTCAAACTTCCTTATTCGATTGAAAACACAAACACTTCATTTCAAAGGATGATATTAACACAATAAATATCCAACTAATATACTAATTAAAAGGAAAATGATAAATATTCTATCATAATTTGAAGTCAAATTTGTTTACAAATGTCTAAATAAAGTATCTGATACAAGATACTAATATGTTACAGCGGAATAGATTTGATATCGGTCATCCTTGGCAGAAAAAGAATATCGCCAAATTATTTGGCGAACATAATTTAATTCATTTCAAAAATCATGGTTATTTTAACAACTTATAATAAGAGAGTAATGAATAATATGAAACAATATTTCGTACAATGCATATTACGAAAATATACATCTAGCATGTATATTTTCGTATTACGTTTTTGATCACCAAATACAATAAGCGCCAAGAACAACAGAGTTTTGAAATTTAAAATTAAAATTTTGTCAATTTGACAGCAAATTAACTCAATCTAACACATGCTCATGATAACTAATACATATATATACCCAAATATGGGGATTAAAATCGGGAAATAATTTTCCTCGATTTTTAATAATTTTTTACAAAAAATCCAATGGGCGATTAACATAGGAAATCATTCACGTCACACTTCGCTTGCGTATGGGAATCGCATAAATTATATTTTGGTCTAAAACGGCAACAAAAATTCAAAAGTCGCCAAGGGCATTAAGGCTGTACCATGATCAAGTTTACATATTAATTAATTTATTTTTCTATATACCAACTAAGCATGAAGTATATATAACCACAAAATAATAACAATAATTGTCTCATGCGATAGTAGTAGCCGATCATAGCATATTGTAATGGTTGCGACTTCCACGGGACCGTATATTTAGCATTGACAGAGAGAATTTTGCTAGCTACACTGGAAAGCATTGATTGGATAGAATTTTATGATGTCATCAGCAACCTCTCGTGAATCTATCAGCATTCCTTTTATTTTTTAAATCCACGGTCCCGTGTATGCATTATTATGTCCACGGTCCCGTTGATGTAGACACTCCGTTGTCTGTGACTACGTCCACGGGACCGTAGATTTAGCATTGACAGAGAGAATTTTGTAGATACACGGGAAAGAATTGTTTGGATAGAATTTTATGATGTCATCAGCATCCTCCCGTGAATCTATCTGTATTCCTTCTATTTTTTAAATCCACGGTCCCGTGTATGCATTATTATGTCCACGGTCCCGTGGATGAAGACACTCCGTATTGTAATATTATATGTGGCTTGAAGTTGCTGTCATTCTATGGTTGATCGATTAAATCAAATAAATATAGGAAATAACTTGAGAGCAAATATTATGTACATCACGTATAATGTTGTTCATATGTAATTGGGATTCAGATATAAAAGAGCTACTTCAAATTTTTCGATACTGTCCGTATCGAAACTGTCATATATGATAAGCACCCAAATGGAAGGGGTGGTTTCCTCCGAAACTCGCGTAAATGCGGGCTAGGACCCCTTAGAAAGACCCCCACGGAGGGCATTCCCCCCCTAGGCCTAGGACACATCAGGAGTCAATCGGCCTTAAAAATTCTACAACCAACCAACCCAAATGGAAGCCCACGGTAAGCCATTGTTGCAGGCAATAGGGACAGGCACCGCAGATTGCAAGGACGAACAAGTCGATGCCGAAGGCAGAAAACGACCAACCCGGGCGACCTACCTTTCGGTTTATGGTCATGAGCGCAGCTCACCCGGGCAGCAGACGACATATCTAACTCTTCAGCGAGCCCGCGGACAGGGGCACGGGCCCGGGAGAAGTCCGCGGGAAGGGAAGACCCACAAATCTCGCAAGCAAACTAGCTGCTCTCCGGCGGGGTGCTAGGCCGGGTGCCAGGAAAATCCACTTGAGCCTATTAGAGGAACAAGGCCTGGCGGTGAAGAGTAGGTGATAGTTACAAGTAGCACTGCACCGACGCCTCGTGCCATCGACACAGCACGCAACATAACACATCACCTATTACTTTACGAGCGACGAGTGGTTGAAAACCCCCAGGCCACAAAGGCATAGAGCACAGTGGACGCGGGGGAACATCAGTCCACCCGCCAAGCTTCTCGGCCGCGCCGCCTCGTCAGTTCACCGGCATAGCCGGCTATCGAGGGGCGCCACGTCGGAGCTGAGGTCGGCCGCCGCAACTAGCTCCCCGCATACCTGAGTGGCAGCAGGGGCCAGGAGCCCCCTCGATGCCGAAGGCAGCGGGAACCCAAAGCGAGCTTTCAACCGATTTCAGTTTTTTTTTTTTTTTTTTCATAAAGCTTTATAGAAAAAAGTTTGCCAGCGAAGCGGGCAAAGCCGTCCACAATTATTTAAGAACTAAAATAAAATATTCAACAATTCACCGGGAGATGAAAAAAAAAAAAATAATAATAATAATTTCTTTGTAAAAAAAAAAAAAAAAAAAAAAAAAAAAAAAAAACTTAAAAATTTGAAACTCATAAATATTATATGAATTTTACCACATAATTAAAATTTTAATTCACCAATCACCAAATTATTATTAGAACCAGATTAATATTGTGCAATAGTGAACTAAAATCATACAAAGAAAGGTTTCGAAATAAAATTCATAATTGACGACACAGTTTTTATACTTCCGCAACGGCAGTACTGTATTTTGGCTTTCAATGAGTTACAAATTTTTGGAGTATACTTTATCAGACTCTGTTTTGCACAGCACCGTAATGATAAGGTTTCATTACATTACATATTATGATCAAACCGTCAGTTTCTACACATACACATCAAAATTTCCACGTGAACGAAGTCGCGGGTAACAGCTAGTAAGTATATACGTAGCCTGTAAAAAGTGATATTCGGAAAATTCTTAATACATGTTAAGACAAATTAAACGTTCAGAAGGAGAAATTTCTATAAAAACAAAATAATTTAACTTGAAATTCAGGGATAGCTAAAAACACTAAACTCAGGGGTGGCCCCTGAAAAGTTTCACCTCTGCCACTACTACATATATTTTAAATTTTCTTTGAAGATATGAAAAATATAAAAACTGACTTAACATGACTCCTACTAATTTTCCTTTAGTTCTTGATATTATACATTTCATGCGCAATATACAACTTAATGTTTAGATACGAAAGTATCTAGATGGTAGACATTATAAATCTTTTTTTAAATAAATATCTTAGCGTTATAAAATTTTGCATTCATATGCATTGTAATATAACAATATTAAATGCACTTATATTTTATGAAAACTATTTAAATTCAAAAAGTTAAATAAAATTCATAATTATAAATTAAAAAAAAAAAAAAAAATCTAATGTTCTATGTAAATTAGCTTTTAACTTCCTATTAGATTTTACATTATTATAGTTCAAAAAAACATTTTAAATATTTGAATATTACTTTGAGGATCGATTAATAAGTTATTATTATTATTATTTATTTATTTATTTATTTATTTTTCAAATCTTAGAATATCAAAATCTAAAAAAAAATAATAATAAAATAAAAATAAAAATTGAATTTTGTTATTATTATTAATTTTTAATTTAAATAGTTTTCCATAAAATTCAAATACCTAGTATTATTTTACTTCAACGTATATGTATAAAAAATTTAATAACTTTTAGGCAGTAATTAAAGAAAAAAAAAATTATAAAATCTCTATTCTTGTAAATAATAAACAAATTCATTGTTTGATAAATAAAAAATATTTCTAATTTGTCTTAAATTTTGAAAAAAAAAAAAAAAAAAAAAAAAAAAAAGATATTTAAATAGATACATATAATTTATATTCCTTTCAATAAAAAATAACTTTTAATAAGCAGGTAAGAATACTTACAACTACGTTACTTATTATTGTTGCACATTTACTATTATTATTGTTATTATACTGGTAATATTTGCTGCAATATTTTTTGGTAACAATGTTTTTACAGCAGTCATTTATTCTCAACAGTAGTCAGTTTAATAAAGTATAAGAAAATCAAACAAATTGCAACAGATATTTGATATAATCTGATATTTTATTTTTTCTAATTTTTATACATTTCATGGTGTAGTACAATATGTTTCTATGCGTGTGATGCATTTACAGAAAATATTAAAGCATATGAATCATGATTTTAAATAATTAGATCTCTAAACATTTTCTTTTGATGATTTATTGCATTTTGTATTATAATATTTGAAAAGAGGTAATTTTAAATTAAAAGGAGAATTTGAATATCCATTAAAGGAATGGTGGACATTACAAATATATTTTGTAAGTTACTGTCGTGAGTTGTGAAAAATTAAATGCATATGTATTAAAATATACCAATATAAATACATACTTAAAAAAAAAAAAAAAAAAAAAAAATTAATAAAATAAAATTCAAAAGTTTTGATTTTTTAATGTCCTTTTTTGTATAACTTTAATTTTCTCTTCCATTTTATTTTATTATAGTATATATTATAAACAATACAAACTACAAACTAAACGAATTTTGGCTACTACTTAGTGGATTCATTGATAAGTTAATAACAACAACAACAACAGCAAAAAAGTTATTATTTTATGTTGAAATTTAATGAAAATTTTAAATATTCAAAAATACAATTATTTTTAAAATACTTTCTTATTGATGAGTCTACAAATAATAACCAAAAATTTGTAGATAATATTGTTAAATTCTAATGATGTAAAATTGAAGGGAAAAAAAATTACGTAACAGATATAGAATTTTACTTAAAAAAAAAAATAATAATTTAATATTTAAAAATTTATTTTAAAACTTAATATTTTGAATTTTGTTTTATTAAATTTAAATACTTTTCAAAAAATTTTAATATACTTAGTATGGTTATATTTCAATGAGTATGTATGTAAATTTTCAGAAATTTAAGTCAATAATTAAAAAAAAAAAAAAAATATATATATATATATAAAATACATCATCCCTAAAAACAAACTTTTATAATTATTGTATTCATGTGAACATATTCTTTTCTCTTCCAATGAAATTTTTTTAAAACTATATACATATTTGGGATCCCTCTCTCTCTCTATATTTTCTAAGAAAAAGGGAGGGAGGCGGGGGGGGGGGGTAAAAATAAATATGTGAAAATAAAATAAAACGAAAGAAAGAAACGGAAATATCCTGTCTGTCCAATTGCTAGAAATCCAACTTGATTTTATCGAATTCCTGTACTTATTTGTAAAATTAATGAAATATTTCCATCATTTATCATTTTCCTTCAAAGGATTTTCATTGGTTTTGTGGAATTTTCATAACAATTCGCAGTATTTAACGGTTTAACGGAATATTTCGACAGCTGAAATTTCTTTTGTCTTATTTAAAAGATTTGATAAAAGGTCTTCATACTTTTTTTTTTCTTTCTTGCTTTCTTTCTTTTCTTTTCTTTTCTTTCTTTCTTTTTTTTTTTTTTTTTTTTTTTTTTTTTTAAGACGTATTTCTTGTGTCATTAAACAGAATGTAATTGCAAATAAATCGATACATCTAAAATGCTCTGATGGAAGTTTAGATGAGTGGACACACTAAAAAATAAAAGTGAGTTAAAAAAAAAAATAATAATAAAAAAATTAAAAATTTAGTGAAGTATGTTTCTAGGCAGTTAATGAATATTTGTGCATCTTTAAAAAATACTTTTCTTTTTCCAAATAAAACGAAGTAACATTTGAAGTTTATTAAAATGCATTTCCATTTAACAAAATTTATACAAAATGTCTCTATATATTTAAAATAATAACTTTAATAATAATTTTTTATGATAATAATATCAATTTGTTTTCAACAATATTCTTGTTTTCTATTAAAGATATGAAAAAAACTAACATAACATAAAGATATTTTGAATTTTAAAAACTACTTTAAATTAAATGTTCAAAATCTCACAAAATCTTCAGGAGATTTTATCTTATTTTAGAGAAAAGTTATCACTGAATTTAATGCTACATTATTATATAAGCCTTAACAAATTCTCAAGATCAAGGCAATATTTCTGATACCATGGGTCTATATTTGAGACTAATATAATCAAATTTATGCAATAAATTTTTGTATGCTGGTCCTTAGTATGAATAATGTTCTGTTTTTTAAATGCATCTTGTGAAATCAGTCCCTTTCTGTAAATGCCCATCGATGACTCGGTGGTCTGTGGTTCTGCCTACGATGTGGTATTCTTTGATCTTCGTCGTGTCTCCTCGGACAATATCCAGTTTTTGAATCATAAAGTCCATATTCACAGTCCGGAATGTGACAATGATTGGCTTCAACACATCTGAAAGGGGAAAAAAAAATAGCGAATTTAATGAATTTCTGTAAATTTGTTAACAATAATTTTTGTCTCGGTAGTAAAGCTGTTTTTAATTCTAGCAAAAATTTTGTGACAACTTAAGGATTTAAACAAAACATATTTTATAGTTTTTATTAAATCTTTTTACTTTTTTTTTTTTTTTTTTTTTTTTTTTAACCATATATATGGTAAAGAAAGTATTATTTTTGGATCAAATTTTTGAAATTGAGTTTTTCTACTATTTAAATGATTTGACCCTGAATCCCAAGATAATGTTTTTAGAAATTGGTCTCTTCCTCTGTGCGTGTGCGTGCGTTTGTCTGGATGTCTGCCTGTTATCAGCATATCTCAAGAACAAACAGTAGCAGGAAATCTAAACTCAGTATTATAAATCTGTATCATATAGGCTTCTAACCTTAAACTTTTTGTTCAGATCAAGCAAATGGTTTGTGTATAGAGCTATACAAAAATATTCAAATACATTACGTCTATGGGAGAAATTTTTGGCAAGTACAGTTTAACATCTATATATGCTGCTATAACTAAGTAAAAACATTCTTTTCCAATCAATATAATTAGTAGAAGTGATTTACTATATTTTACCATATTCAGGAAAACTGCTCAGTAAAGAAAATTGCTCTCTCATAACCATACAATAAATAAAGTTTTTTTTTTTTTTTTTTTTTTTAAGTTAAGTTTCCAGTGTTTATTTATTTATTTATTTATTTATTGTATTATTACGTTTTTTGAGATTCCCTGATAACTAAAGTCAAGTTTTTAACAGTTGATCAATTTAAAATTAAATAGTTGCAGGCAATTCAAATATTGCATTGTAAAGTCCGCACGAGGTTGCTACTTGAACGGCTTTATCGAGATGAATAAATTTCAAAAAGTGGTATGTGTGAAAATTGTCCGAATAATGTGAAATAAACTTTTTAATTTAATAAGAGCTTTTAATTCTATGTAAATCTAGATACTATATTGTAATGGGGGGGGGAGTCGGTACCCCCCCCCCTCTTCTCTCCCACAGAATTAATTGTCCAATGAGACTGTTCCTATAGATAATTTGAATTCTTTTCAACGTAGGTTTATATACAGTGTTTATTATCTTACCCTTTTACAATAGCTTTCGTACAAATATAAATCATAAAAATAAATTACCTCCTTTCTATTTCTGGGAGAGGTTCCCTTCCTCTTTTAATTCTTATACATGGTTTTTGTCTGTCAAAGCAGTCGCAGCCACATCGTCCGTCATTGTATATCCGACTGGTGAATGGAACTGGACATTCTCTACATCTAAAAATAGATAAATAAATAAATAATAATAATAATTAAAAAATAAATAAATAAAATAAGGGAATGTTATTCAATGGCTCACAAAAATGGTATTCTTTAAGATTTTTTAATAAATATGCAAATATTGGATATAGTATTAGAAAAAGCATTCATACATTTTAAAAAGACGCTTATAATATTCATTAAAAATATTAAACAAGTTTTCATTAAAATATACATAAAGAAATTTTTAATAACTCTATGTCTAATTGTTGTCTCTTAAAGACGCATACATAGACGTAGTATTTCAATTCCATTTTTCATTTTGATTTTGATGATGTTGATCTCGGGGATTACGGCCGATTTACTGCACGTGGGTATTAGGTCTGGGTGGAATATTACTGCGTTAAAAGAGATGTAATTTCATTATGTATTTTTAAACACAATGTATAATGCAGAATAATTAATGAATATTATTAAGTAATAATTTTCATGGTTGAAATAAAATATATTTTTTAAAAATATTTTACTTATGATTGAATAGAAAATTGTGTTTTAAAATACAATTTTTCTCTATGTCTTTTTCTGCAACAAAAACCTTAGAGTTGCTATAAAATGTCACATTCGGCGGCGAAAAATCCCTGACTTCTAGAGGAGAATTTTTTAGTATGGTGCAGTGGATTATACTGCATCTGCTCACAAATTTAAGATTTTTTTTTTAACATATTCATAAAAATAAATAACTTATTATCATAGGGTCTAAGATAATATAAGGATAGCATATTACAAATATGCTAGTGGGCATGCAGAATTTTAGAAGCATTGTGCAATAACATCGCGCTTCAATTTAATTAATCAATCACTAGATGTCGCCACGAGATCATCAATATCTGGACTATCTTAAATATAACTTCATTTATATATTTATATTTATATATTTCTGTTTTCCCATATGAAAATAAATGCAAATGTAAATAAATAAATGTCACATATTTTAAGAATAAATGGCAATAAATTTGTGTATGTTATTTCAAAATGATAAATAAATCAATATGTAAGTTATTATAGTTTATACATTGATGTATATACATATATATATTCTGCTACATCTATTTGTTTCTATTACATTTATTTTAAAAATAAATAAATGAATGAATGAATAAAAATAAGGCTAATTATCAACAGTATGACTTGTATGAATAATTACACTTTTTTTTTTTTTAATCTGAGACAATTTTCCATAAAATGATCAATTTCATAATTACCACTATACATATTTTTTCCAAGAAAAATAACCATTTAATTTTGTATGACAAATGCTATTCAGTAGTTAATTAAACAAAAATTCATCAATATTCCCTTTTATGTAAAACATATATACAAAAAAAGGAACTTTGTTTAAAGCTGATTAGTTTAATCTGTCAATTTTGAAAAATCTTTGAGAGAATATATAACAGATATATTTTTTAAATAAAAATGAAAAGAAAAGAAAGAAAAACGAAAAAAAAATGGTGGATTCTTTGTCTTATAAGAGAAAGCTGTATTGGAATTTAGTTAAATGAATTTGTATCTGATGGGATTATGAGAAAACAGAAAACAGTAAGTTCTTTTTCAAATTAAACATTAGATGGCAGCACCACAAAAGGAAAAATTGCATGACAGCGGATCCAAGATGATAATCAAAATTTTCATAAGGGTTGGATTGTGGGAGTAAATAAGGCCGATTGACATCATTAGGGTCCTAGGCCTGAGGAAAAGTGCTTTCCGTGGGGGTCTTTCAAAGGGACGAAATTTTGATAAATTTGAAATATAAAAATAAAGAAATTAAATTAGAAAGATAATTTTAACTCGTAAATCTACTTTATAAATAATTGTAATAATAATAATAATTACTGTTATTATTATTACTAATATTACAGTTATTTTTTAGTAAAATTTTAAAAAGTTTAAATTAGTAAATTTTGAAACATTAAATGCAAATGCAATTAAATTCTTTAATGCTAATTTAACGGAAATTACTTAATGCAAATTAAATAATCTGGATAAATTAAATAAATTTGCTTTAAAATAAATTATTAATAAAGAAATAACTGTAGAAATAATATATATTTCTTAATGGCATATAAGAGATGATGACAATACCTAATCTTGCCGACAGCTTTGCCCCATGTTATTCTATATGAACATTTCCTCCACCATAGACATAGTTACTCATTACCTGACATATTTCTTTTAAATTCCACATTCGCATTTAGACAACTGATTAAATTAGTACTTATTTTCCAAAAATTTATTTTTTAAAAATATTTAGTATTTCATTTCGCGGCTAAAAATAATGCATTTGGGGAAAATTCATATTTATGAATCAATTTTATGCAATATTTTTGTTTCGAGGCTAAGACGCAATTAATAATTTCTGTTTCATTCAGAAATTGAAATTGATTGACGTCAATCGTACATATATGTACTTTTATATTATTGTATGTAAAAAAGATTACACAGATTTTAAATAGTTATTGAATATAAAATTTATTTCTTTATTAATGGCAAAAGGGATGCAAAATTGCTCTATTAGAGCTTCTCTAGTAACGCCCCATGTAAAACTAAATTTTTTAATAAAAAAAAAATAAAAAAATAAATAAATAAAAATAAAAAATCCTGAACTTGACGCATATAACTTTTATTTCTTATTGTAGAAACTATTGAAACTTCTTAGTTTTTTTGCATACAGCCCTACAACACCCCCTCCCTCCCCTCTTTCCATAACACATACATATAAGATCTGTGAAAGTTATCACATTCTAGATGCAGAATTTTATGTCTGACGATCTTGTGATACACTCACTAATGTGATTTTAATTATTAATATGCAAAAGTAATTATTTTGTGATATATTTTGTGACACATTTCGTAGCTGTCTTCTTCGGTAGATGATGAAATATTTTTTTTTTTTTTTTTTTCTGTAGTGTAGGTTTTTCAGATAATACATACATACAAGATCCAATCATTTATAATCGCTGTCTTATCTCATCGGCAATATTTTTGGGGGAAAACTGCAAAAACTTCGATGTTGGTGGTCAGAAGTAAAGTGTTTCTGTATGAAAGCTATAAAGAGTAGGTCATTTGTAAGGTTTGGAAAAAGATAAAAGTTTTAATCGTAAATCACTAAATTCGTAAAGCTGTGTTGATAGTTTTGTATTACATACAAGTTTATATATTACCATGTTTTTATTAACTTCCATTCTTGTGTGTTTGTGTGTTTGTCAGGGACAAATCTTGCAATCGATTTTTAACTAACTTCCCGACTAGCTAGATATTTGAAATTTTCAGGACAGCTCAAAACACGGTGACAATACATTTTTCTAATAATTTTAGTCAACTGCTTCAAGTTCCGCTGCCTTCGGCAGCGTTTATATGATTCGGCAGAAAATTTATTTAACTAACTTAAAGACTAGCTAGACATTTGAAACTTTCAGAATAGTTCAGAATAAGGTTAAAATGCATATTTTTAATACCTTTAGCCAACTGTTTCGGGTTCCCGCTGCCTTCGGCAGCGTTATCAGTACAAAGATTGCAATCGATTTTTTCCTAACTTTCCGACTAGCTAGACATTTGAAACTTTCAGGATAGCTCAAAACACGGTGACAATACATTTTTTTAATACTTTTAGTCAACTGTTTCAGGTCCCCACTGCCTTCGGCAGCGTTTATATGATTCAACAGAAAATTTATTTAACTAACTTCCCGACTAGCTAGACATTGGAAACTTTCAGAATAGTTCAGAACACGGTGAAAATGCATTTTTTAAATATTTTTAACCAACTACTCCGGGTTCCTGCTGCCTTCGGCAGCGTTACCAGTACAAAGCTTGTAATTGATTTTTCACTAACTTCTCGAATGGCTAGACATTTGAAAACTTCAGGATAGCTCAGAATACAGTGACAATACATTTTTAGTCAACTGATTCAGGTCCCTACTGCCTTCGGCAGCTTTTATATGATTCGAACGAAAATTTATTTAACAAACTTCCCGACTAGCTAGACTTTTGAAACTTTCAGAATAGTTCAGAATACGGTTAAAATGCCTTTTTTTAATACCTTTAGCCAAATGTTTCGGGTTCCTGCTGCCTTCGGCAGCGTTATCAGTACAAAGATTGCAATCGATTTTTCCCTAACTTCTCGACTAGCTAGACATTTGAAACTATCAGGATAGCTCAGAATACAGTGACAATACATTTTTTTAATAGTTTTAGTCAACTGTTTCAGGTCCCTACTGCCTTCAGCAGCGTTTATATGATTCAACAGAAAATTTATTTAACTAACTTCCTGACTAGCTAGACATTTGAAACTTTCAGAATAGTTCAGAATACGGTGAAAATGCATTTTTTAAATATTTGTAACCAAATGTTTCGGGTTCCTGCTGCCTTCGGCAGCGTTATCAGTACAATGCTTGCAATCGATTTTTCACTAACTTCCCAACTAGCTAGACATTTGAAACTTTTATAATAGCTCAAAACACGAGAGCAATGAATTTTTTTAAAAATTTATCCAATTGCTCCGGGTTCCCGCTGCCTTCGGTAGCGTTTATATGATTAAATAGAAAATTTAAAAACATGGTATATAAAAAGATCTTTTTATCTTGTAATTATTTTTTAATTATTTATCTATAACTTTTTTATGAGAACGTAGTGACTTTCTTCTATGTGTTTGTAATAAAGTATTGGATTCATGAAAATGTTTTATTTCTTAACACGAGTTTACAAGTTTTCTTAATATAACAGATGCAACATATGATTGCTATTTTTATGAAACATATACTATAATGCGTTGACTTTGTGAGTGGTGTAGTTCGAAAACTCGCAACAGCATAAAACCTATTTTCAGTATTTTTTTCTTTTTTAGTCCACTGGATTTTGGTACATATTACCAAATAGATAGGACATAATTTTAGCGCTATTTTTGATCACTATAACTCAACATCTATTGCATGGATTCATACGAAAATTCATTTTTAAATTTCTTAATATTAGAAACTACGTTGTTTTACAGTAATAAATTTAAGAACTGGTGTACAATCAATATTTAAACCAAAAAACTTCTTCAAACACCATAAAGTTAATGAAAGCCCTACCGCTTTCGAAAGGACGTGGCTTTTCTTCTTCAGGTGCAAAACACATGCTAGCCTTGGAGGCAAAGTCAAGACTAACACTTCCTTTCGAAATGGGTAGTGCTTTCATTAATTTTATGGTGTGTGAAGAAGTTTTCAAATTTAAATACATTGTTTTATATTTTGTTCACATCACCTGACACATGGCGCTGATATTCTGTATTTTTCATAGCTATATCTCAGTAGCTGCAGCAGGGATTCACGCTAAACGTAGTATACAAAGTATTTTTTATATATAAAATTATGCATTTTTGATTTTTTGGGTGAAATTTTAATTTTTTTTTTTTTGCCGTATCACTGTTGTATTAGTTTTATTGAGAGGTTGGTTGGTTGGATTTTACGTCGCACTAGTGCTAATTGGCGACGGTCTGGGATTCACCCCTAGAGGTGGTCCGGAGACATGCCATCGCAATTTTGATCCTCTACGGAAGGGATGGCTCTCCTGCTTCGGTGACCCCCAGAGGTAGAATTTTGGATGGGAACATGGAGGACATTGTGGCCACGACACATTTTACGTGCACCAGCAACCATTAGTGTACCCGACGGTCTTTGGTCGGCTCGTGTACCGAACACGCAATCTTCCAATCACGAGGCCGGCGCTCTACCGACTGGGCTACCGCAGCCCAGTTTTATTGAGAGAAGACAAAATTTATATGTATCTCATCAGAATGCATTGGTTTTGTCTTTGCTTTATCTCGTAATATTTTTTTTTAAATCTATTATTTACTTATTTCTTTAATTACAATTATGTTAGTTTATTTTTTGTACATCATATATATATATTCATAATTCCGTAAAAACAATTTTTTAAGTTATGGTTTTTAGACGTAATACGATACCTATCACTTACATTAAAATTAAAATATTGCTTGTGTCATGCTCATAAGTGTATATCATTTTAAAAGTACGTTTGCTGAGAGTTTTTTTTTTTTTTTTTTTTTTTTTTTTTTTGACAAAATTTTTTGAATTTTAACGATGTTTAATGTAACAATATTTAATGTAATAAAAATACTAGTTTTTTATTATTATTAGGGCTGAGGACTATTAGTCTCAATCTGGGATTTTTGTGGTGTCATTTTTCGATAGTTGGATATTTATCGAAATCTAAAATTTATCGAAAATATAACTGAAAAATTTGAAAGCGATGTAAAATTTGAAAAAAAAAAAAAAAAAAAAAAAAAAAAAACCAACAGTCCTCCGTCCTAAACTAAATTCTGCTTTTGCCAGAATTTCATCAAAATCTTTTTTTTTAACTTATTAAAAGTGTGTAATTTACCTTGCTGTGCATAAATTTTTGCTATAAAGTAATAAGTAGCATAAGATAAGTTTAATGTATATGTTTAATTTTCATTGAAGCTCAACTCAGCAGTATTTGTCAAGCAATAACAAGCAAATTCCCGGCAATATAACCCTTTCCGTCCCGAAGCGTACGATCGTGCGGGTTAGACATCCACGACATCAACTTACATTTTTGCATCTGGAACAATCGTATGTAATTAAATCAGGAAATGAATAACCGAGCTAATTAGTAGAAAGTGTAAAGTACAATTTTCAATCAACAAATATTGGTCCATATCTTTCTTTCAGTTTGCAAAAACAGAAGAATGTAATGTTTTAAGGTAAAAATGTGTCAGATCGGAAAGGGGTAAAAAACATTCTCACATGATTTGCGAAATGAAGACAATGAAACGAAATGAATATTAATGAAACGCGAATGAGAAAATATTTTCCACACAAAAGAGTTGTATTATTAAACATATTAAGTTTATTAACGATGTCTACTCCAGCAACACAAACCTAAGTGGAATGCCCTTCGTGGAAGTCTCTCTATGGGATAAAATGTCATTCACTCGAATTTTAGAGAGGACTGAAGAAAACTTCGAATGGTTAGAACAATGACCCCACCTGGGTTCGAATGAGGTATCTGCCGGCTACCATATTTGTAAATAGCGCCTTCTGGACTAATAGTAGGACTGTTTACCAACGCAGATAAATTTGTCATTCAACCCCAGCTTTACAATGTTACGTTGCAAGAAAGTATGAAGTAGAAAACGTGTACACACAAAAATTTTAATACTACTATTTTTTTTTGTTTCCGTTTATTTCCCTTTCTTTTTCCGGGCCGCGGTAGCCCAGTCGGTAGAGCGCTGGCTTCGCAATTATAAGATTGCGGGTTCAGTACTCGAGCCGGCCAAAGACCGTCGTGTACACTAATGGTGGCTGGTGCACGTAAAATCTGTTGTGGCCGCAATGTCCTCCATGTTCCCATCAAAAATTATACCTCTGGGGGTCACAGAAGCGGGAGAGCCATCCCTTCCGGGGAGGATCAAAATTGCGATGGCATGTCTCCGGACCACCTCTAGGGTTGAGTCCCAGACCGTCGCCAATTGCCCATCTGCGCAGCATTAGTGCGACGTAAAACCCAACCAACCAACCAACCCCTTCTTCTTCTTTTTCCTTAAAAAAAAAGAAAAAAAAAAATCATTCTACAATATCTTATTTTTTTAGGGTTTCTGAATTGCTAAGGGGTAAATTGTTTTTGAAATACTACGCCCAATTGAAAAGATCAATACAAATTACAATAATTTTTATTAATATACACTGACAGCTCCTATTTGAAGATTATACTTTAAAGCTTATTTCTCAAACGAAAGAAAATGCTTTTATTGCACAGAATATTTTTTTTTCTATATATTTAAGGAAAATGTTGTTAAGTATATTGAATTAAATATGCAAATAAATATTTTTCCAACTGTACTTTGAAGAGGTTTTTTTTTTTTTTTTTTTTTTCATATTAACTATTCTGCCTGAATAAGAAAAGTTATTTGGAGAATAAATAATTTTCATGCATTTAAAAAAATACACCTAAAGAATTTTTTAAAATGTATTTTACCCTTTTAAAAATTCATAAATGTAAATGGCAATTTATATTTCTTTTTTTTTTTTTTTTTTTCTTTTTGTATCTTTTGCAAAATGTAAAAAACTAAATGAAAAAAGGTGAAAAAAATCTCGCATTTATCTCCAGAGGATAATTTATATTTCTGTGGCTTCAACACGCAAAGACAGGAGAAAAAAATAGCGATTATGCTTTAACACACAATATGCAAAAACATTTTTTTCGAAAGAAAAGAAAATATATAAAATATATTAAGGAAATTTTGGAAAAAAGAAGTATTTCTGCTTTGAATACAAAATGAATATATATATTGCACTATGAATAATAAAATAATATATATATATTTTTAATACTAAGGATAATATTATGTGATTTAGTTTGAATATTCTAAGTCACGTGAAAATGGGAACAGTAGAAAGTAGGTTTTAACATTTAAAATATCGTGAAATTTTAAATTTCATTCAATATTTCATTGATAATTTTAATACATGAGATAATTCTTTGTTCATAACGAAATTCAGTACATTTTCTGAATAATTTATCTTTTAAACTGATAATAATTACTTCAAAGAAAGTTCAATTTTTAGGTATAAGACTACTTTAGGTATAAGACTACATGGCTTGTGAATTTATATGAATATAATATATTTTTAGAAAAAAAAAAAAAAAAAAAAAAAAATCCAGAAAGCAATGTAAAAACGTGCAACGTATTCAAAATAACACTAAATGCATTTCCGAAATTTTCGATTTATTTTTTGTTTTTGTGTATTTAAAACAACCAATCTTATGCAATAGAATGTACAGTCGGTAACAAAAGTCTCCGATAACTAGCAAAATTTCTTCTATGGAAAAAGTACACTTAATACAGTTTTGTTAAACAAATCCTTGTCGAATCCTGTTTTTAGACTGACTAAGAACAGGATTCGACAAGGATTTATTTAACAAAACTGCACTAAGTGTACTTTTTTATATAGGAATTTTTGCTAGTGTTCGGAGAATTTTGTTACCGACTGTAATTGCATGTTAAATAAACCTAATCTAGTGTGGCACTCATACTACTTTCTTTTATCATGGTTTTTAATAATATATATATATATATATATATATATTTTTTAAAGACTGATTTATATCTATATTTAAAGCATTATAAAAAGTTTTATTTGGCATATTTGTAAAAGGGAATTTGGCTGTGTGAAAGGGAATTTAAGGTCTCCTTTCCCCTGTTTGAAGATTGTATTTGCATTCATAAAAGACTTAAAGCTGTAGTAAAATTAAAATAAGACTTAAAGTTATTCAGAGAATTTTCGTCGTCACTACCCTTACCGACCAATTCTGGAGTGACTCCATTCGTCTTTTCTAACATTTAGTAATTAACGGTTGTTTAAAAAAAAAAAACTATATAAGTGAAGTCGTTATGTAAACATAAAACTAAATCATAATAGAATATTTGAGTATTTTCCCCTAAAACCTATATCGTTTAATGACACATAATGTATCCAAAATCTTTTGTGCGTCTATGTGAAAGAACTACAAATGATGAACTAGCAATATCGAACCTTTTTTTATATTTCAAACAATTTAAAATTACTCAAGCAAGCAAAATTTAAATTGTTTCAGCCCATAGGCCGCAATGTATAAAAATTCTACTTTGTATACAGGTAAAAAAAAAAAAAAAAAAAAAAAAAAAAAAAAAAAAACTTTAAGTCTTACATTTACGTTAATCTGTACAGTTCCAAGTACGTTTCGAAAAAAAGAAGACAAGGCATTAGAAATTCGGATACCGGAAACAGAAATGCAACGTAATAAGTCGCCAAATATTTAAAAACTCAGATGTGGGGAATAAAAATACAACATTAAAAGAAGCCAAAGATTCGGAAAATCATATGTGGAGAATAGAAATGAAACGCAAAAAAGAAACCAAAGGGTTAACAATGGAACATGAAAAAATCGCTAAAGAGTAAGAAATGCAAAATGAAATTTTGATAAGAAAAAAAAAAAAAGAAAGAAAAAAAAAAAAAAAAAAAAAAAAAAACGCAAATATAAGAAAAAATTAATGGTAAAAGAGAGATAACTTTAGGAACAGATAATACAAATAATGGTACATCTAAAAATATTCGAAATTTAAAAAATATTATGCAAAAATTTAATCCAAATGAAACGGATATTAATTTACCATCTTACTTTATTTGAGCGTCAGATAAAAAAAGATTTCTCTAGAAGAAGAAGGTTGAGTTTCAATTTTGTCGCCACTTTTGCCTATGGATATTGTTCAAATGATAGTACACGAACCGGAAGAAAATATTAAACATTATGATTATGTTAAACAACTATTACTAAATAGTTTGAAACTAAGCCTCGGAGCTTTTAAAATTGGATTTAAGAAACACTTTCAGCTAATTTGACCATGTTTGTTTTATATAAATAATCAGCTTTTTGAATTTAGGACATATTCAGACGGTTGGTTAGATATTCTAGATATTACAAACTTCTCTGTATTCCAAAATGTTATTGCCGCCGCTGTTCCTTTTGTGTATCTAGATATACTTCT